>MQRK01167208.1:14676-24945 GCA_001938485.1 Girardia tigrina | reverse complement strand
TATTATAATAGTAGAGGAAACTGCAAAGAAGTCTGATCAAACTTTAGAAGATGAAAAAAAATATTACCAGAGAAAGAAGCAAGACTAATTGTATAAATATTGTTAAATTTAATGACATTCCTGAAATATTAAGGAAGCACAATTAAGGAAATTATTTTTTTGATATTCGACTCTCATTTTGTAGTAATGGATAAAATTTTAATATTAAGTTTAATATTTATTTTATATTTTAATATTTCAAAAAAAGAATTATTGAGAAATTGAAAGTTTAGGTAATTGACGCTATTTTAAAAACAACGACTTCTGATTATTATCAGTCACTTGTAATACATCTTTTTGTCTTTGGCAAAACATTTCCAGGATTTATATATATATTATTGAGAAATAAATCTGCCTCCTCATATAAAAAAGTATTTTCACGCATATGCAATAATTTAAAAATCATATCCGAGACAATAATTAAAGAGTTTGAATTAGGACTCAAGAATGCGATTGACAATGAATTTTTATATGCCCGTCACACTTTTTGTTTATTCCATTATTCACAATGAATTTATAAATATCTCATTTCATTAGGATATTATAAAAAATATAAGTCAGACAACTATTTAAACAATCTGATAAAAAAACATTTTCTGTTTGTCATTTTGGCCGATTTTGAGAATTTTCGAAGCATTTACAGAAATTGAAGAGAACCTTATAATTTTAAAGGATTTAAACCTTGAAAACTTAATAAAACATTTTAGACGAACTTATTTATGCCACTATTAATGCGTTAAAAGGCGAAGAAGAAAGAGATAGAATAAAATATGTTGAATTATTGGAGGGGACTTGTCTTTAGAAAGACGCAATAAGGAAAGAAATGAAAAGATTCAATTGTCAGTTTTAAGCAATGAATTTTTAAGTAATTTAGAACATTTTAAAGCGTTTGGAAAACTGTTAATATAGAATTTCAAATAATTTTTTTTTGGTGAGTTGTCCATTTTTTGCTAGGCAAGTTTTGCATTTTTTTCCTATATAAAATTGCATAACTTAATTTAAGAGTTTCGGCGAGTTGTCCCGCACCGACCTGAAACTTTATCACTTAGTCACTCTAGCACTCGACACTTTATCACTTAAAACTTTATCATTTGAGCACTTTATCATTTGGACATTTTATCATTTATTTTTGGACACTATTCCTAATATTTATTTTATAAAAAATTAACTTGCATCGGGAATTAATTCAGCTGGAATTTATAGTCTCATAATGAAAAAAATATAATAACGTACCATATAATTTTAAATTTATTAAAATCAATGATTTCATCTGCTTCACCTGAAAGTATCCTTGTTTATTTTGAAATTGCGGTTGCTAGTGACGTTTATGCCACTTTCATTATCAACAGATTCGAAGTTCAACACTAAATTTTTATTAATATAACAACTAGAGATTTTCAAACAAATTTTCGTTAATTAAAATTTTCATTTCTCCCCATCTTTAATTAGTTTCTTCATAAATTTTATCCTACTTTAAATTTTATCAATTTAACTTTTTCTGAAATTTTAAGTTAATTAAGCTCTTTATTATTTTAAAATAAAATATATTACACATAAATTAATTCATGTCCTTGATATAAGAAATCTGATTAATTTGTAACAACCTCAAAATTATTTTTAAAATGTATTTATAAAATATATTACACATAAAAAAATCTGTTCTATTTATATAAAAATCTAATTAATTTGTAAAAAAAACTTTTTAACCTAAATTAATTAAAAATTATGAATTATTCGGTAAAACGAAAATTTCAAATAACTACTTATAGCAGCTATTAATGTTTTTCAAAACACCTTTCCAAGTGCAAGTGACAGGATGTTATTTTCATCTTTGCCAAAGTGTTATTCGCAAGGTTCAGGATCTTAGACTGAAAAAGCGCTTATGAAACAAATGATAGTCTAAGAATGACTATTCGTTGCCTTCTTGCACTGGCCATGATTCCTCCTGCTGATGTAACGAAGGCTTCTGAAGCTATTGTGGAAAATATTCTTGAATATAAATAAATAACAGAGTTATTATTTACTTTGAGCGTGCATACATCAGAGACAAGAGACAACTTGGACGTGGCGATATTTATAGTTCAGCAAAAATTTTCATTGGAAATATGGAATCAATACAAAGCTGCATCAGATGCTGTTGCAAGGACAATAAATGCTGTTGAAGATGATATTATGGATTACAATCATTGTTTCAATGTAGTCATCGAACATCGTGGAGATTCATGTTAAAAATTGAAAAGGATATGCAAATTCAAAAATCTATGTCCTTCAGCGAATTTCAGGTCCAGAATTTACCATGTCGAGTAAATACAGAATTTTGGAAGCAAGAGTAAAAAAAAGGATTTGAACATAATAATTCCAGTAGAATTCTAGTCTACTAATAATTTGTTACTCATTTATCAAACATTCAATTATTTAATATATTTTTGATAAATCTTATTGTTCAGAACAATTTGTTCCTTAATTTTATTTTAAATCATTTTATTTCTGTTGTCTAAAATATTTCAATGTTTATAATAAATTCAATTTTTCATTTTTTTAATAATAAAGAATTCATTTTTTATATAAATTATAAATGATAGTGTTAAAAAATAAGTGACAAAATGTCCAAGTGATAAAGTGTCAAGTGATAAAATGCCAAAGTGATAAAGTTTTAAGTTATAAAATGTCCAAGTGATAAAGTGACTAAGTGATCAAATGTAAGAGATAAAGTGTCAAGTGACGAAGTGTCCCAAAATCCGCATTGCATCAAAAGCAATATTTAAATAATCATTATGAAATTTATAAATAATGAAAATACAGTATTCGCCGCTGGTAGTGGACCCTTTCAACCCATATTTCAATATAATTCAAAAAACTAAAATTAGAAAATTAAAAATTTATTTTTGTAAAATTTTGAATTAGAAATTAATAAAATTATACAAATTTCAAATAATTCAAGTAACCTTCAACCAACAACAAATTGTGAAACAAATTGCTAATTATATAAATTTAAATGAGAAATTTTCAAATTTTGCACCAACTGTATTTATATGATAAACTTTTAAGTAAACCTAATATTTCTGTTGAACGGGAAAAAATAACATAGTTTAACATAGTGTACCATGGCAGTAGTAGAAGAGCAAACCAAGACGTGTTTTTTCTCATATTTATTTGAAATTTACTTGAAATAACTGTAAACTACTGTAAATGATATTTAAATTAATATATTTAAAACGTCTTCATACAAACAACACGTACAGTAGAAGGGATTTATATGATAAACTTTTAAGTAAACGTAATATTTCTGATGGCTGTATATTAATTAATCCAAAAGTGTGTATCGAAAATATCACGAAACATCCTTTTAAAGTTGGAGAAATAGTGTTAAATATATCAGTTCGTATTCTTACATATTTAACCCGATCAAATTTCCATTTAGTAAACTTAAATATACCATAAGAATTTTATTATCTGATTATTAAATTAATAATTATATTGAATTACAAGAATCTTTAAACATGAATCACGAATAACCGCCAGACAAACATTCACACTTCAGACAAATATTTTAAATACTATTGTTAATTTACTATGCGGGTCGAAATATGGGTTGAGAGGGCCGCAGGTTGAAAATGTACATGGGTTGAAAGGGCCCATCTTGAGAATGCATATGGGTTGAAACGCCCTGCAACCTCAGCTGCTTAGAATGTGTTCGCTTAATATGTGCAAAAATGTTTTAATCGTGTTTCTAATAGAGATCCAATACTAAATTTACTGCATATTAAGTGCCCGTTTTGAATTTGCATGTCACTTTATATATGCATAAAAGCTAACTTTTGGTTTATGTCATACTAAAACCGTTGGATATTATGTATCTATAAAATTATTTTTTAATTTTTAGATCAATAATTATTTTAATAAAATAATTAAATAAATTGAAATTCCACTTATTTCATTATTCTCTAATGTACTTTTTAATTGTTAGTTGTGTTCATATTCAACACAAACATTTATTAATGAAAATAATACACATATATAAATAAAATTTCCTTAATTTTAGTATTGGATCTCTATTAGAAATACGATTAAAACATTTTTGCATTTCATTTCACCAAAATCCATTTATTAATTTTGTCTTTAAATTTAATTATTAAAAAATTTAACTTATAATGAAGAAATTTAATTTTAAATTATATTACGTTATTTGTTATTATGTTTAAAAATACATTATAATTGTATGCCATTGTAGTTTGTTATGATTGATTTGTGATATGTATATTATAGGTGCCAGTTGGTTGTTTTTCTCTATGTAAAGTTTTAAGAAAGAAAAAACTTTTTTTAAATAACAATCATATAAAATTGTTGAATTCCAACGGAAATAATATTCCTGATCTCACAGTTCTTACTCATTTGCATTTGGAACACAATGATTTTGAAAAATTGCCGGAAGATATTTGCTCTATTCAATTTTTACAAGTAAATATCATTTTGGCTTTTATTTAAGATTAAGTTTCTCATATCAAACAATATATTTTTTTCAATAAATTAGATACAATTTATTATATCATTATCTCTTTCATGGGTGGCCAGTTAGCAGTTACTAAATTTTAAAAATATAAATTTTGTGATAAAATTTGTGTATATTAATATTGCATGGGAAATTTTAACTCAGTTAATAACTAATTTATACTTTATTTAAATATGTTTATTTAGAACTGGATCCGAAAATATATTTGTATAAATAATATATTAGGTTGTTTAAAAAATAATGTCGTTGTTTGAATAATCCTGATTGTTGATCATGTTTTGAAATGAATCTTTATCATTTATTTATGTTTTATACATAATTTTAAAGCTTATGAAAAACTCAATATTTATATAATACTTTGTTTAAATATTAACTTTAAAATAACGTGTTTATTTAAATAGTTGTCCATATGCAAAAAACGCAATTACGAGCAATTTTTTATATGAATTCAAACTTGGCCACAAAGCATCGGAGGCCGCCCGTAATATCAACGGTGTATTAGGCAATGGAACCACAAATGGACGTTTGTTACAACGTTGGTTCAAAAAATTTCAAGAAGGAGATGAGACCCCCAAAGATGAGGATGGCCGTACATGGAAACCTCTTATCTAAAATGAAAACTTGAAGGCTCTAGTAGAAGCAAATCCACGTACAACAGTTCGAGAGCTTGCGGAGGAACTAGGTGTCACGATAGGAACAATTTCAAACCATCTGCGTGACATTGGGAAGTCGAAAAAACTGGATAAATGGATTCCATACGAATTAAATGACAATCAACAAATGCGTCGTTTTGAGGCATAGTCTTCACTTCTTCTACTGAACAAGAATGATCTGTTTCTGAACCGATTGTAACGTGTGATGAAAAGTGGATTCTCTAAGGCAATTTGAGACGTTATTCTCAATGGTTGGACCACGATCAAGCTCCGCAACCCTTTCAGAGGCCGAAATTGTACCAAAAAAGATGATGGTGACTGTTTGGTGGTCTGCAGCCAGTGTTATTCATCATAGCTTCCTAAATCCAGGAGAAACAATTACGGCAGAGAGATACTGGCAGGAAATTGTCAAAATGAACCAGAAACTCCAACAACAACAACCAGCATTAGTCAATAGGAAGGGGCCTATTCCTCTCTACGACAACGCTGGGCCACACATCGGACGTCTGACAATGCAACTGTTGAACGAACTTTGCTACGAAACTTTGAGTCATCCACCATACTCACCTGACCTCTCGCCTACTGATTATCACTTTTTCAAACATCTTGACATTTTCCTCCAGTAGAAATATTTGAGGAGATATCGAAAATTTTAATGTGTTCCAAATTAATGAAATCAAGGGGATGCTAAAACTGCCTTCAACGATTTCATCGCCTCCAGAAAACCAGAATTTTATGCAACCGGAATAAATAAACTTGTGCAACGTTGGCAAAAATGTATTGATGCTAAAGGTTTTTATTTCGATTAAGAAAGTTGATTCTACGCTGAGGTATTTGTCTTTAAAGATTAAGGTTAAAAAACGACATTATTTTTTAAACAACCTAATATTTTGGGGCAGTTTTTTAATTAAGATATCATGCAAATATATTAAGATAATTCAGTAAAAATTAATATTTGTAAAAAATGTAAAATACTTCATTAAACGAAATTTTAAAATTGGTTATTGAAAATCTATATTCTAATTTAAATTGAATAACTTTTAAAATGATTAAATTAAAATCATATTGTAATGTACGGCTAATATAAAATTTTAAGGATTAGTAAATTAAAGCTCATATTGTAATTTAATTTAAAGTTTAATCATAAATAAAAAAAATAAGTAAAATTTACCTGAATAAAACAATGAAATATAATAAAAAATGAAATATGAATAAAAATTAAAGTCCATTTTATGTAAATAAAAAATGAAATTTAAAATTTAATAAAAAAAGTAAATTTTATGTTACTAAAATCAAAAATGGAATTTAATGTTTAAGCAGAAATTAAATTTAATGGAAGAATGTGACAAACAATAAAATTAATTTTAAAAATTATAAAAATCAATTTATACAATTAAACAAAAAACTTATATTGCTATTAATATTTATTAATTTTATTTATTACTGGTTCGTGCAAACTAAGAAATATTGTTCTTCCAAAATTTGTTTAAAAATAGTTAATAATGATAGAAATAAATTTTAGTGTTATGAATTCTGTTATTGATCACGAACCTAGTAATAATTATTATTGCTATTGTTGATTTATTTTCAATGCCAGAAAGTGTTTACATGACGAACTCGCCAAATAATAATAATGATAGGCCCCCAAAATATTTGAAGGAGGAGATATCGAAAATTTTAATGTGTGTTGCAAATTAATGAAATAATTTAAACGTTGAAGTAGAAGATTTTTATCGGAAAAGATTTACTGGTGTCATAAGAAGCAGTAGATCCAAAGATAGTCAATTTTGCAAATAGATTATGGAAATCATTTAAGAAGCCCTCATCTCTGATAAAAGATCTGAAGGAGATAATAGCATACCGAAAGGGATCAGACACAGACACGCGTTCCTTAGTAGAATATATAAAATGGAGAAAAATATTGAGCCACAAATGTAATTAGCAGGAGCTGATGTCATATTTCTGACATATTATATTGAAAACCCAGATAAATAGACCTGTATTTTAATACAAAACACAAAATATCCAAAAGCTATAAACGTAGTGATTGAGAAGATGGAAGTTTTGAGGACCGAAATCGAAACCAAGGAGGTATCAAATATCCAGCGACAGCGAACATGCACCAATGTGATGAAGGAACGAGATCAATTTATGAACCAAAATAATTTCCAACAAATTATAAAGCCGTATCAATCAATCGACATTAACAAGCAACAATCGATGTAATGACAGGATGTCCCACAATTCAAAAAAATTGATACTTTACAATTGGATTTAATATGCCAGACCTAGCCACATTTAAAACATTTACACTTACACATATTTTGTGCGTATCCAAGCCGATTGCATCCGACTTATTGAATTTTTTTGTGAATCGCTGTAACTATTTCTTGGTTATATTGCTGGGGTTATTTCTATTACACTTTGAAATGTGAAATTATCGTACAATCTTGGCTGCACCTGTTTTTTAACTAGTCTTGATCAGTTGTGTTATTTAGCAACTGAAACATCAAAACGATCACCCGCTAGAATTTTATTTTTACCAAGCAGTAGCCACGCATAAAATTTATTCAAACCGAACGCTCGGCACAATTAGCTTTTAATTTAATTGGTATTTCTTTAAAAATCTAACGATAATCCCTTCCATATGTCATATGTCGGCCCATCCAACATCATAACAAAGATAGTAAACTAAAGCTAAGTAAACGATAGCTTGTTAGAAATTAATAATAAGATTTTTAAAAGTGATTTATTTCTATTTAAACAAATATAACATGAAATATTTAATCACAGAAAATTCAATTAAACTAATCCGTGTCCGATATGTTAAAGAATATGGTTTCTAGTTTTGTTTAAAATCAGATCGGTTTTTTTAATTGCTTTACAAGATAAAAATACGGTTTTATGTCGCTTGGTATATGCAAATGACATCTTAATTATGTACTTATGTTATAAAATACAAATATCATTTATTTATACACCCAGCTTGACTTCAATGCTAAATCACGGTAGGTGTCCCGAGAATCTTGATGTCTTCAAACACGATTCCTTTGGTAATTTATCGATCAAAAATAGTGATTTAAAAATATCAGATAAAAACATTTAAAAATAAGTTTAAAAGAATTAAGTAATAAAATTGTTAGTTGAAACACAAATAGATTACTTGTTATATATGGTTCCAGCTATTGGAAAAACAGTCAATGCTTTCCAAATAGTAATTTTGATTGACCAAGTTGAAGAGTGGAATCAGACTTTTAATAATTAGTTTGAACGAATGTAGAAGTGCACATATGAGTGTGGAGGATATCTTGAAAAATAATAAAGCACTTTAAGTCTTTCTGCTGTTTATTTGTATTGTTAAATGCAAAACTAAAAACATGACTGTCTAAAATGGGAAGAATACAATAGAATATACAAATATGTTTACAATTAATATTTTCGAAGTAAACAACTACAATAAGTGTATTCAGAAACAAAATATTCTTTGTAATATAGTAAAACTTGAAATCAAAATGTTTAACAATATTCAACCTCAGGGTACACGTACTCATGAAATTTAGCTTCGAATTCAGTACTTTTATCTAATGGACTCGGTGAAGCATAAACCTGTTAAACTAGTCGCATCAACAAAAAAGTAACATATATTAACATTATTTAGTACTAACGGTGTTTGATTAATTTTAATTAATTGATTTTCAAACATTAAAAAATAGTATGAAAGAAACTTTTTACCTTATAAATTGTAATATTATTTTATACTTTAGACCTATCTCAGTGAAGGTTTTTTACAAGTATTTTTCGTTCAATCTAATTGACAGCATCAGTGTCATGATCCTTTCTAAAATAAAACCACATTATAAAGACGGAAGTATGACATGGCTTTTTCATTTATTATAGAAATATGCTTTTGGTTTGTGTTTATTTTCCAAATGCAAATATTTTGAAATGAGCTGGCTGCATGGTTTTTTTGCAATGCTTGTGCTGTGCAATGATAATTCTATCAAAGAACTCAAATATTTATAAAACATTTCGTTAAATTCATTAGCACAAAACTTAAAATGTAATTTAAATTTATTTCGATCAGTTCTTTGTAAACAAGACAAACTGCACATTTGCCATCTTTAAGCATAAATCACAAATAAACAATTGTGCTGCATTACTTTAAAATAATGACTAAAATTAATTTATATAATACCAAATTAATTACTCTCAATCATTATCCAATTGTGTATATTTCTGAATCAGTTTACCGAGATGAAGATACGTTTCTCCGATTTATGTGATATTACACTTGGAACCAAAAAATGAAATCGTGGATATACCGAACATTTGAAGTTGAGAATATACCAAACCTTACATTATATGATTTGGCGTAATTGAGCAACTTAAATATGGTTGATTCTTCGACGGATTCACAGAAATCAGCTAAGTAAAATACCAAACAACTTAGAAAAACACAATCTATAATAACGGTTGGGATGAAAAATGACCGGCCTATTAAGAGCTGCATTATAGTGTTTTTAAAGTGGTGCGACTGCGGTATCACTCTGGAATTCCGATATATTCAGCCCGACTCAAGAATTCGCCACCGAATAATTTGGTGTCGATTGTTGATTTGGATAACCTGGTATTCGAAGTGCCGTTTCTATACCTTAAAACAGCAAAAAGTTGTTTTTATCTCTTGAAATGAATATTTTTTTTAGAAATTCCTCATGGTAAATATATATCCAAATAAACTACAATGGATAAGGATATAATCAATAAAAATGTATTTATTTCGAAAAGATATCGAAAAGTCATAACATAATGAAAAATATAAAAAAATATAAATTTAAATTTTTTTTATATCATTTATAAATATTATTACTTAGGGGTAATCACAAATTTGTTTTGGTTTAAAAATGACAAATGAATCATTCAAATAATAATTTTTTTAATTCATTCATGTATTGTCATCGGGATTACATATTTTGGGAAAAATTTATTTCAATCGGACCACAGAATGTGGGTGATAAATCTTTTAACACAGTTACAACAACACACACACGCATATATATGTATATATAT
>MQRK01167190.1:10247-23750 GCA_001938485.1 Girardia tigrina | reverse complement strand
ATATATCTGTCAAGAAATACCTTATTTATTTTCATACGATAGTTCAAAGTTAAGTTATACGCGATTGAAATGTAAGGTGTGAAGTTTGACCCGTTTCATATCGAACAACCTAATACGTTGTTTTTAAGATTGTGTTTCTTCCACCAAGGTGGAAGATTGATATTTTAAATGTTTTGAAACCGTCGGATTATTCGGATAATTTTTAAATGTAAATAAAAACTTTAAAATTAAATTAATTTATTTTAATCAATTTATATATTGTATTGTTGCATAAGTTCCCACCGTTACATGAAACTATTTGTTCTAAAAAGACTTTGTGATGTATGGCAAAGTGTTATATACCATTAGAAAGCCCGTGCTATGCTCTACAAGATTAAAGTAATCGCTTTAGCCTATAATATTTTTTGTCTTTTTTAGTACCGTCAAATAGATTGTCAAGTCGACAAAAAATTGCATTTTCGACACCTCCTTTTTGCCTTTAATCGAGGTCAAAAAGCAAGTGAAGCTACCAGAGATATTTTTGCCTTGTATGGGGAGGACGCTATAGCTGAAAGAACTGCTCAGGATTGGTTTGCCAGGTTCAAACACGATAATTTCGACCTCAACGACGCTCTTCGTTCCGGAAGACCATTCGAGATGGACGAGGACCAACTCGGGGATCTTTTGAAGGAAGATGGCCGCCAGACATGCAGAGAATTGGCCGAAAAGTTGAATTGTGATTTTGCGACAATTTCACGCCACCTTCAGTCGATGGGTTTCACTCAAAAGCTTGGAGCTTGGGTCCCGCACGAACTCACCCAAAAACAAAAGGATAAGCGGCTTTCCATTGCTGCTCAAAATCTCACTCGACACGAAGGAACCCATGGCCACAGACAACGTTTCTTATACAGAATCGTCACTGGAGACGAGAAATGGTGTCTTTATGTGAATATGAAGCAAAGGAAAGAGTGGGTGAGTCCTGGAGAGAAGCATAAGCCCAGGATCATGAAAGACCTGCACACGATGAAGACAATGATTTGTGTATGGTGGGATTTGGAAGGTCTAATCCACTGGGAAATGCTTGGAAAGAACATGATAGTAGAAAAGAATCTCTATAAAGCCCAATTGCATCGAGTAAATGACACAATTCAACAAAAAAGACCGGATCGACAAGGCCAGGTGATCCTCCTCCATGACAATGCTCGACCAAACACCGCAAAAACTGTCAAGATGGCACTCCAAGAGCTCGGTTGGGAGGTCCTTCAACATCCTCCCTATTCCCCAGACCACACCCCGACGGATTACCATCTCTTCCGCTGCCTTTCAAATGAAATGAGGAGTCTTAGCTTCAAAAATCAGGATCATCTTAAGAATTGGCTCAACAACTTCTTCGATACTCAACCTAAGGATTTCTGGCGAAATGGAATCAACAAACTGGTGGAAAGATTGGAAGAAGTAGTGAACAATGAAGGAGAGTACATAATTGATTGAAGTGTTATTATTTTTGCTGTTAAAATTTTATGATTTCATTAAATATATAATTAACTGAGTCATTATTTTGGTTGCTAAAATTCTTTGGAAATAAATGTTTAAAAAACGGCGGGAACTTATGCAACAACCCAATATAATAATATTTTAAACAAAGTACTTTAAATCTATTTGAAAGTCATTTAAAATACTTTAATAGTATATTATAACGTAAAGATTTATTTAATCATAAATAATGTATTAAAAATTTATAAAATGATTCTTGATGACTTAATGACAATTTCAAGAACCAAATTAATAATTTATGCGATAAGAAAATTGAATTAGATTTTCTAACTAAATTTCCTTAGTGAGTTAAAATAAAAAATATAATAATAAGTAAACTAAGAAATGTTACTATCTTACAAATCAAATAAAATTTTAACAAACAATAACTAATTAACTAAGATAAAAAGAACTCGAATCACAAAAAAAGAAATTTAAGTCATAAGAAGAATATTAATAATTAAAAAAATCTAACCAAACTTTACCGCAATAATAATTTACCGCAATAATAAGTATGCCATACGAGAAGTAACGAAATTGATTCAGTATTTCAGTTTCTTTAAAATATATTTTAATTAAATTTGGATAACGAATAATAGTTTTCAAAATATTGGTTGATAAGATTAATTTTTTGATGACTTCAACTAATAAAAATTGGTCGTGAATATATGAGCTATTCTTCGTTGGTTTCAGTAGATTAATTTAGGAAATGTTTAATTACATTATAAAATTATATTCATCAGAACAAAATGATACAAGCAGTGGAAAAACTAAGTATCAAATAATGATAGTACATTTAATAATCCATATTTCTATGGTGAGTTAACTTTGAATTTTCAAATTGAAATTAGTGATTATGATAATTTACTTATATGATTATAAATATAATTAATATCTTAACTTAGTATAAATGAAGATAATTATTTTATATAAAATTCCCCCCCTACTGACACATTTCAAATATCAAATAATACTGTTATATATCTTGTATACATGTTACATAAAATGATAATAAAAAAGTAAGTCTATTAGATCTCGATGGTCATAGAAGATTTATACAAAAATGAATTAAAAATTCTTTTGAAAATAAATTAAAATTATTTTAGTAAATAATTTTAATTTTAATTTGTTCAAATAATTAGAGGTTTAGAAATAGAATTAAAAAAACTATCAATTTAGGACGATGTCTAACTAGAAAAATTTTGTGGATAACTGTCCTGGGGGCAATTTCATTTGTATTGTAAATAAAAGTATGGAAAGGTATAGTCATGAGGGATATAAATCGTAGACAAATATTTCGATATGGGTTGCGATAAATGAACTACTTGAAAAGAGGAAGCATTTTGTACTAAAAAATCATATATCTTTCTATCTGGTCCAACAAGAAATTTAAGGAGAGTCTGTAACTGTTGTTGAAAGATGGACCAAGAAGAATGATTGCAAGAGTTTAAATGAAAATGCGATGAAGTTGTACCACTGATGGATGTTTTTTAAACATATATCAATGAGGAATTTCGAGTTTTGAACAATATTGTATTAAGTCATCTTGATAAAAAAACTTAAAAAATGGGGTAAAGTTTGGATAAATCTGTTTATAATAGATTTTTAAAGGAGTAATTTCCATTGTATATATCCCATGAATTTTGAATATTTCGACCCTTTCATTAGGTTTTATCTTGAAAATGATAACAAAAATAGTATTTGGTGTGATAAAATGTATATTTTCAAGTATTCTCATAAACGAAAGGAGTCACCACACAAAGAAATCGATATTGTTCAATTCCGCAGAAAATTTGCAGTACTGGAGAGCCACACGAAACAAAGTGACCAGTTTCATTTGTAAATGGAATCGAGAAAGACTGGTCAATCTCAGTAATGAAATTGAACAAAGTTTAAATGTTGGAAGCTTCAAGAAAAAAGTCGTGGCTTATCTAAAATTGCGTATGCCGGGGAATCTGGAAACGAAAATGCATATGTTATTTACGCCTGTGCAATCAGTCCATAATAATCAAATGGAAAGTCATTATCAGAAGCTTTTCGAAACGCGCTGACTTATTGAGTGGACGGATATGACTCGATTCCCTGAGGAAAGTTGTATCGGTATAGACTCACCGAACCCAGAAGAGATAAGGCTTGCCATATCACAAATGAGTAATGTGATGATTGCGGAGGTTTAAAAATAGAACGGGTAAACCCTCATTGACAAACTGAAGCTCGATTTTGAGATGATTTGGAAAGGGGATGATCATCAGTTTCCAACGGCTTAGAAGAGTGCAAAAGTGGTAACGTTCTTCAAAGGAAGGGATACAAGGTCTGATCAGAATAATTACAGAGGGGTCTTCCTCTTGAAAGTCTCCGCCAAAGTTTTGCATGAATAATTGTAAATAGAATGACACCAGGGATGGAGGAGAGGCTAGACTCTTGGAAGTTTAGTTTTCGACCGAAAAGAGGTACGATTCAAGCTATAAGTATACTCAGGTGGATATAGGAAGAAAGTCGATATAAGAACCAGAGCGTATTTGGGATCTTCATCGAAAAGGCATTTGAAAGTTACTGATTTTTACAAAAATGACTTTGTGGTAAATCTAACTTAAGTAAGCAGTCAAGAGATGTCAAATTTGTTAAAAACGTCTTAAATTGCCTTTAAAAATAATTGAGTGATGGTATCTGGGATCTTTGACTACAAGTTTATGATAAAATGGAAACTGTGATAATGTTATTCAAGATTTGTGTAGTATATTTAAAAAACGTCTAGTAAGCATTGGGAATTTTCATATTGCCAAATGATTATGAACAGAGTTGAGTTTTGTAATTTTTTATAAAAAGTCCATTCTCTATGACATTAAGAAACAGTTGGATAAGTTCAATCCTGTGAGCGAGGTTTAGGATATTCCAAAATGGTAAAATGTTCGTAAAAGGTATGATTTCTAGGTTGGCGCATTGGCTATGCAATATTATGATGACTTATGATGATTACCTGTTATTCATTCTTGTTTTTATTTAAGTGTGGTGTAATTGTTTTAAGTTGAAATTTGAAGCTGGAGATTAATTTGTTGTTGAATTGTAAACCAAGATTTTCACGTTCATTTTCTTGTTTTTGTGTAAAAAAATATTTTTTGAAAGGTGTTAGATATTTTAGGAACATCTTCCACGCTATCAATATTAAAAGCTGATATCAGTTTTTCAAATTTTATTTCTCTACAAAAAAATGTCTAATACATTTTATTTAAACAAATTTAATCAAAATTAAATTTGTTGGGGTTCTTTTTGGTGAACTTTAAATTTTTGATATTTTTTAAAAATCATATTTGTATTTAAAGTAAATTAAAAATAATGTTCGATTAATTAAAATGAAATAATTCTTTAAAATAAAAACCTTTTAAATTCTTAAAAAAAAGAACAAGCTCATACTTTAAATTTTTGGAAATAATTAATTGTTATAAATAATCTCTAAAATAAAATCAAAAGTTTTAAAAAGTTATTAGTAAAAAAAATCTTAATTAATTTTAAAAAAGTTAATATCATAAATAATTGAATTTTAATTGTTTAGCATTTATTTTAAAAGTTATTCGGAAGAATTTTTTGTTAAAATTTTGTTGTCAGAGATGTAATAAAAAAAGATAATTTAAAGTTAAAAGGCAGTTTGAAATTCTGCAAATTAAAATTCGATAAATCATAGATAATATATATATATATATATTAAAAATTTTATAATTAATGAATCTCTATTAAATAATAATAAATTTAAATATTGCTAAATATTTTTGTATTTTAAATTTGTAAGTTATTTTGGCAATTTTATTAAAAAACAAATTAAAAAGAAGTAATTTATAATCGAATGATTTAAAATAAAAAAAAATCAAAATTGAATAAAATAACATTTATATATTTATCGATATTATTATTTATATTTAGAATTTTGAGATCTGAATTATGTAATTAAAATATTGTTCCACATAAATTTGTTTCAATAATGAAAATTTTAGTAGAAATAAAATTTACAAAATTATGACTTCCAATTTTAATCACGAACCTAATAAAATTCATTTATTTTTTTTACTTTTGAGGAACTATTTATTTCATAAATTTTAAACCGGTATAAAAAAATATAGTATTAATAATCCATTTGACTTTTTTTAATTTCTGACAATTAAATAATTTCATTTTTTATTTAAATTTACGAAATGTTATCATAGTTAACATAACTTTATTTAATTCTTGCTTTTTTTCAATTTTAAAATGATAATTCTAATTCAATTATTATTTCAAAAATTTTAAAAACATTTCATAAAAAATTCCTAACAAAAGGAATTTTATTCATTATTAACAAAACATTGCGATTATGCTTAGCCTTATGTAATTTTTTAATTGTTCAGAATAATCTTCATTTGGCCGTTTTAAACTCGTATTTTATTGAAGCATAAATTAATACTCAACGGTAAATTAATTTCATATTTATTGATTATGTGTTTTTGAGTAATAAATCAAAATGTCTTCCACGATTTGTGGATTGCAAAATTAAAAGTAGCTTAAATAATTAAAATCCAAATGAAATTAATTTTCTGTTTTCGGAAAAAAAGCAAATGTATTTTTCGATTTGAATTATCAGTTTTAATATTAAAATATTCAGAAACAGAAGTTAAAAGAAATTGTTCCCTTAATATTCATTAAAAGATACAGTTATATTTATACATTCGTCACATTTTTTGTCATCTTTCTCTTCGAAATTAACTATTATTTTTGAAGCGTCTTGTTGGTTTGAAGTTCATTAATCCTTTTTAAAAGCTAATCTTGTTTGTAAGTTATTTAACATCAATATACCGTAAATTCCGGACTATAAGCCGCACTTAAAAACCTGAAATGAGTCATAATTTAAGAGTTGCGGCTTATACGTTTTTATAAAGTTTTTATTTGTTTTATAATGTTTTTTTGGTAAAAGCAGGCAATGTGCGGCTTATAATATAGTGCGGAAATTACGGTAATTCAAATTGCTTTAAAATAATTCCCCTAAAAATAGACAGTTAATTAAAAAATTTTCCCATTGTCCTCTTCTTGTAAAATTATTTGTCTTTACCAATTACTCAATTATTTTAATGTATTTTAAGACATGAACGGAAAATTATAAATAATGACAAAATTAAGGCAACTATTAAATTATTAGTACATTTCCCAAAAACATTATTTGATCAGGAAACAATTTTTCATTCACTATGATGAACAGTTATATGATTTTCAACATTATCATTAATAGAACAATTCGAATTGTCTGATGTTCTATTGAAATGATGATTCGTATTGTTGAGACAACTCTCAACAAAACTTCCATCAGTTGGTATCTAACTTGATAAGATTTTAAAATGAATCGTTTAAAAATAATTATTTAAACAAAGATTTCCATTTTACACAATTAATTTTATTTCAATGATTTCATTTTAAAAAGTTTTGATTGATCGATTTAATAATTTAGTCTTACATTTTACTTGACAATTATTTTAATGACTTTTTATTAAAAAAACTTTTTTACAATTGGTTTTAGAAATGTAGTTTAAACTTTTTTACTTAATAATAATTAACAATTTCTTTTAATAAGAAATTTAAAAAACAATGGCAATTTTTTATTAAAATCAAGAACGCCATTAAAAAATCAAATTTTACTGTAATATATTTCGGTGGATTTTCCACCATCTTCAGGCTGAATTAACAACAATTTTGCTGTCTTATATATAGCAAATTGATGATTATGTAATTATCTTGTGTAATAACTAATTAAGTATTTTCAACAAAGTGGAAGAGAGACTTGTTTGGATTTTAATCGACGGATTAAATGATTTAATCAATAATGTCTCACAAGTAACTCTTTCCCAATAATTTTTAAAATTACTGCACAATATTTTAAAGTTATTTGTTTTCATCTCCGATATACAAACCTTCATATATGTCCCACAATATTACTCCAATTACCCAATCGTTCATGCTCCTTTATCCGTTTACAGAGACGACGAGACGTCTCTCCAATGTATGTGGTGTTGCACCCATTACACGAAAATTGATAAACCAGATTGGAAAATAAACTCAAAGGATTATGAGTTTTATTGTTTAACATACCTTGAATTTTGTAAGATTTAGAAATGATTTTTAAATTCACATTTTTACTATCGATTGATTTTAAAATAGACGATTTAATTTTTTGTAAACTTCTAAATAAGGAACGATTAGCGTATATCCAATATTAGAATTTTCATTAGATAATTTATCTGGTTTTAATTCGTCTTTACCCTCATCTTCTTCATTCATCAATTTATATATCGTCTCATTAGTTAGTTTCTCTAAAAATTATTTCGAATAGTCCTTTTTAAGAGCGGAAGCTAAGATTTATGAAGACAACATATCAAAAGAAGAAATAAATGATATCTTAGCCGTCCAAACCTCCTATGTTTAAATGACAAAGAAAGACAAACGTCAAGTTAGAAGATATGAGAATCCTGAACATAGAAGAAATACAGCTCGATTGAATGCAACAAACGACAGACAACCAATATTATAAAAAAATAGAATTGCGGAGATAATGGAAAATGTCAGACGGTAGATGACGGAGCGATGTTACGCTGAACAATCACCATGTATTAATGTAGTGGGATAGGGGAGTGGTTGTTTCAGTTATTAATGGGCAGATTTGGTCGGAAATCGAACAACCCAGATTAGAAAAAAATCCAATTATACTAAATAGAGCGTTTTCAGAAGGCCATGAGTGTTTTGGAAAAATAACAGTTAGGCTGAAATGGAAAGAAGGGTGCCATGTGGTATATTTTTTAGTGGGGAAAGCAATCCAAACGGCAGTCATTGGAGGTGTTAATAGGATACATAAATTCGGAATCACATATGAAAAAAACTACCAAGACGTCAGTTGTGATGATGAAGAAAGATATGAAGCTGCAAGAGCAAAGCAAACGACTGGAAGACGTGATGAAACGATATGATGATATTTTCATGAAACATGAATACAACTAGGGATTTACGGATATTGTGGTTCATAAAATTGAAACAGAAGGTAAACCAATTTTTCTGAATCCAAGAAGGCAATCCATTTTTTAGAAAGTCAAATCGAAGGATTTTTGAAAGGATTAGAAAAGGCGGAATAATTCGGAAATGTAAAAGTAAATGGAACTCACCGTTAGTCATTACGCCAATGAAAGATGGATGTTTTCGAATTTGTTTAGACTTCTGAAAATTGAATGATGTATCAAGGAAAATTTCGTTTCCAATACCAGACAGCCAAATGTTAATGGATGATCTTGGTGGCTCCAAAATTTTTTTCTAGTATGCATTTAGGCTAAGCGTACCATCAAGTAGCATTGGATGAAAGTTTTCAAGAAAAAACTGCGTTTTACAAAAGAACACAACAGTATTGTTTTAACCGTGTACCGTTTGGACTTTCAACAGCACACGGAACATTTCAGAGAATGATGAATTTATTATTTGAAGATTTGCTATTCTCTGGAGTAGTAATATACCTAGATGATGTCATAATTTACTCAAAATCAATGTAGGATCATATAAGAGTATTAGAAGAAGTATTGAATAGACTGAAGAAAGCAAGTTTAAAAGTTAATCCAGGGAAATACTAATTCGGAGTGGGGGAGTTGTTATTTCTTGGACATTCAATTAACAAAGAAGGTATCTCAACAAATAAATTGAAATTGGCAGAAATTCAAAATTTTCCGATTCTTAAGTGTACTCAAAATTTACGAGCATTTTAGGTCTCTGTAACTACTATCGACGTTTATCAAGAATTACGCAGAAATAGCAGCACCTTTGCACAGTGCATATAGCGGAAAATGTAAAAAATATTTTGGTCAGACGAGTGCAACAAAAGTTTCAACGAGTGGAAGCAAAAACTTTGTGGTGCACCAATATTGGCATATGTGAACCCAAATAATAATTTCATCTTAGGTACAGATTTATCATTCGGATAGATAGGAGAGTATGAAGTCAAATATCAGAAAAGAAAAAACTAGTAATCGCGTATGCATCGAGGACTTTAACCACACATGAAAAAGGGTATTGTATGACACGAAAAGAACTATTAGCTTTAATTTTATTAGAACTATTTTTTTCATGTTACATTTTAAGCAATATTTATATGGCAAGCGATTTACAGCAAAAACTGATCATAAAGCACTGGTATATATGAAGAGTACTTCCAAACCAATAACTCCTTAATTCCAGACATGGTTAACAAACATGGCGGATTTTGACATTGATTTGAAATATAGAAAGGGTGACGAACATGGAAATGCAGATGGATTATCACGGCTATATGACGACGTCTGTGCACAATGTGAAACAAAACACGAAGATCCAAAATATACAAAAGCAAGGGTGAAACACATCAATACAGAGGTGATTCAGTCTACAATTCAATGGATAAAAAAGAACAAGAAAAGTGCACAGAGTTGAACCACTTGAAGCAAATACAGGAGATGGTAGAGGATGAAAAGAATGAAATCACCAAGGAGGTATTGCAACTAAAAGACCTATTAGTTTATCAGAATGGTTTATGGGGTAGGAAAGAAGGAAAATGTGTGTTACCGTTGGTTCCGAAGCAAATAAGAAGAGATTTAATCAGGAAAATATACTATGTAGGTATCAAAAAGACAAAAAATTATATCCAAAATCATTTTATACTACCAGATTTAGCGAATGACGTGCAAATCGTTATAAGGATAATGTCAGGAATGCATACACAGAAAGATACCAAGTGAAAAAACAAAAGATAAATTGATTCCAATAAGAAGTGACGAGTTTTTAGAGCAAGTCGTGATGAATATCGCATATGTGGGCGACTAGGAATAGCATGTACCCATATCTATTGGTTATGGTGGACCAATTTTCGAAATCGGTCTCTTTGACAGAGATTAGAACTCAAAACAAAGATACAATAGTTCAATGAGTGTTGATAAAATGGATATATAGATATAGGAAGCCAAAGAAAATATTAACAGACAATCGAAAATTTAATGATTTTTGCAGGAGATACGGAATCGAGCAAAGTTTTAGAAGCCAATTTAAACATTAATCAAGCGAGCTAGCAGAAAGAACTATTCAAACACTGATAGACATGATGGTAACAAGCAAGAGGAGACACAGACAAACGATCATGGTGGCAAATTGTTCTGAAGATAGGATTCTGTCTAAATCCAACAGTTCATAGTACAACCAGATATTCGCCCTTCAAAGTTGTGTTTGTTAGAAAAATAAACTTATATGCAGCAGCAGGAATAGCTAAAACTGAAGAGAACAACTTGATCAAGATGAAGGTAACAGAAAATTTAGAGAAAGCAACCAGACGAATGGAAAATTGGGAGAGAGAAAAAAGAACAAATCGACATTTAAAAGATGGTCAGAATGTCTTTGTAAAACACGATCCTACAAACTAAGAAAGGACACTTTCTTATTCGATGGACCGTACCAAATTCTAAGGTATATATCGCCACACCAATTGGAACTACAAAATCTGAAAGATGGAAACATAATTCATCGAAGAATTGAGAGAATTAAGAAAGTTAAAAATGAATTATAAAAGAGAGGAAAGTTGTTATCATTTATTTGTTTAAGTATTCTATCTTCGCCATTGCGCTACTGCCACACCAGTCCGCTCTCACACCGCAATTATTAATATTGTAACTTTATACCATATTTTATCGTCTTCATGTATTTTACAATAAATTTTTTTACAATAAATAAAGCTATTTTACCACGTTTTTATTAGTTTAATTTTATAATTTAATATTAATTGAAATGTTTTCCAAAATCCACACAGTCTTAAAATTAATAAAAAACACTAAATTGTATATCCGAATATCAAATAAATTAAAATTTACCAAAATATCCGGATTGGGAACACTAGATTTGCCCACCCAAAGCTTTCAATGTTTGACATACGGGTCTTTAAATGATCGCTGAAACTTAAAATCACGGATTTTCATTACAATTATAGTTGTAATAATAGGTTAAAAAATTCAAAACATTTAATACACTGTACTCCAAATTTTACATATCATAAGTTCTCTTGATTTGTTTAGAAGGCACTTCAGATTCGGGTTTAACTTTTGACTTTCAATGGTTCCTCAATAAGTAGGCATTTTACTAAATGACTCAAGGTATAAAATCAGAAATTTAGGTAAAATATTTTAATCCATTTGATGTTTTTATAAGCTATTAATGTTCAATAATATTTTCCTATGGGAAATATCTCCAGGTAAAATATGAAAAATTAGTAATTTGTTTGTATACAGAAATGATTATTTCAAACAATCTTCTCGTGGCAGAAGATATAATTAACGGATAACATGAAATAGTAGGACACCTACTATTTTAATAGTAGGTGGAAAAAAAATTGAAAAGGCGCCCAATATTGGTTTACACCTACTATTTGGTGCTTTTGTTTTGAACTTGTCTTAAACTTGAAAAATAAATAAGAATTAAACTGGAAAAATAAGAATTTATTCATCATAGATAATATTTCTTCACTATCACTGTGATCAGTTTCTTTTTGGGATTCCGACAAATACTTTTTTTACAAAACGTTCACCATACACATCATGTTTCGCTTTTGCTTTAAAAACGATTGCTTTAAAAACGATACACCTACTATTTGATTCCACCTACTATTTTAATAGTAGGTGGAAAATTTTTTGAAAACTTCATTACACCTACTATTTCATGTCCACCTACTATTTGATGTTATCCGTTAATAAGAAAAAACTTTAATAAATATTAATTAATTATCGATTAATTCAAATTGACATAATTAAATTTCATATGAATTATGTTTTATTAAAAATTCATGAATCCTTTTCAGACTTCTTTGACTGAATGCTTATATGTTTAGATTTGATCTATTCATTTGATTTTTTATGTACTAAAGAAGTCGTATCAGCTTTTTATGACGAGAACTTTGAAATATGTTAAGTAACTCAGAATTTTAAGACAAATGAAAGGTCACTAGCAAAGGTTTTTAAAGTTATAAACGAAGATGCGATTATTGTAATGTGGGATGTTTAGTTCAGAGATGTACAGTAATGTCCGCGTAAGTCGGATTTGATTGAAGGACAAAATTATCTAACCTAGAGAGAAATTTGACAAAATTAAAAAATACGTATTTATTTACTACTCAATTTTTTAAAAATTTCAAAATTGAAGTTTGTTTTCTTTAGAAGTTTGGTAATAAAAGTTTCAAACTTTTTTTTAAATTCACATAATTTATCGACAAATGTTCATTTGCCTTTTGCAAGAGCAAAAGACAAATTTTTTTTTGAAAAGAATGATAAACTGCTGAGTTTGTTGATACTTGATATTCATCACTTTTTCTTCAAATTCTTCATTTGTATTATATCCGGCTTACAAAAAATCTTAAGCGCATTTTATATAATAAAAAATCAGAGGATAAAAACAATTAATCCAACTTATTTCAAAAAATGATATATGCAAATCCGATTTAAAGGAACGAAATCAAACCGAAAATATGAAAAAATCAGGAATAAAAAAAATGATTCGACTTAAACCGAAATCCGACTTTTGCTGGCTCTACAGAATAATGGATATTATACAGTTTTTTAGAACTTTTAAATTTAAAGTTTTTCAATCGATCTTAACCGATTTAATCGATCTAAGTTCATGTACACTGAATTAATTAAGCTCCAGGTGTCAAAGTATTTCATTGATTATTGTGCCTCCATAGTATTAACTTACGCCAAGCTTAAAAAACCTTCAAGTTAAAATCAGGAAACCACTAAAAAATAAACACAAAAATCCTTCACATGTTCGAAAAGTTCAAGTCCATTGGATCGGTAGTAGATGGCTAAGACGGCATGAAATAGAAAGAAAAGATTATTAGGTGTACAAGTATGAAATGCGGATTTCAGAAAACGGATTGTGCACAATGCAAAAAGTAGGTCAATGGTTAGGCAATGATGTCATAATATTGAGTAA
>MQRK01167185.1:8476-26489 GCA_001938485.1 Girardia tigrina | reverse complement strand
AGATAGAAACCATTCGGATATTTGAGTTTATAGGCAAACAATAGCCAAATCTTTTCCATTCCAAAACGATTTCGATCTACACATTCACCGATATCATTGATGCAGTAAATATCTGTCAATTCCATCTCCATATCGGTCTCATTCGACTCATTTTTCCAATTTACCAGTTTTTCAATGAAAACGTTCATATCCAAATTCAATTCATAAAGCATCGAAGGCATATAATTAATTTTTATTGATTATATTTATCAAATTACAATTAGCGGAGTTACCGCATATAATTCCAACGATTTAAACAAGACAAACAACGAATATATAAATATGTATATATATACTTAATTTCTTTGTATAAATATATATATCATTAATTTTTAATTAAATTTTTCTCTCAAATTTAATTTACAAAAAACTCTAAATTTATTGAAACATAATAAATTTTTAACTCAAATTTAATTTACAAAAACATAAAATTTTACTTTATTTTAGAATTCTAATTCTAATTCTTCGGGGTTGAACCATATCTTTTCCATCAACAGAACAATTGCACTTAATATTCAATGCTAGATTAGGAAATGAAGACGTTGAGCCCATGTCGAGCGTTTATATAATAATTCAATTACCGTTTATATTTGTATTTTAGTATTAACATCATTTTCTATGGCATCTAATGCCTTATTCGTACCATATGATATCGCTCCACTCGCAACTGCTTGAACAATAGAACTGGCAAGCCATTGAAAGAATGGTATTAAAGCAGCCCATACAAAACAATTACCGTCTTGATTTCTTTGCTGATATTGTTTATTTTTCACCAAAATAATTTGTATTTGATTTTGTAGGTGGTATAGTAAATCTTTGATTAAGAATATGTAGTTTTGTTTTTAATGCCCTTGCCTTGAACATTTTAAGCAATGTATCTTGATACTTTTTCAAAGACCTTTGCCAATTTTTACATTGCCAGCCACAATATTCATCAGAACTTCAATGAAATCCTTCTGTACAAATACTGGGAACTTATGTAATAGATCACATCTATTTGTTCCGCTTTTTAATAATGCTTCAAAATATGGAATACTTCTAGTAATGTGCATCATAATCTAACAAATCTAACTGTCATATATACTGTTTATACTAGTCTCCATGACTGTGGTATTTTCTAAAAATATTTTCGTACAACCATTACTTTTGTTATAGTTTCATAGATAGACGTTTGATTATTTGACTGCTTTAAAGAAACTTTATTTGATTTCTTTAAATCTAACTTCTTTGATTTCGTTTCAGAAACTCTCTTTGGTTTGATTTTAACATATACTTTGGTAAAATTCATAATTAATACATTCACATCATAACTTTTGTTTATACAATGTAATGTATTTAGTATGAAATAGATTTTTTTTAGTCGTTGATCATCAGGACATTCTTGAGTAAAGTCTATGAAAAGATATCCATACGGTTTACATGTTGCATCCATGAATGAATCTATAAAATACTTCTTATTCTGAGGAAACGCTTGTCTAGCTAAATAATCAACTACAGTTTTATCGCGTGGATTTTTGAATATTACCAAGTAATGAACATTTAAATTCCTCGTTCGATGATTACCTACTTAATGAAAAAGAATTTGAGTTATGAATATAACCGTCACTTCTTTATGTCTGGCAATTTTTTTTAAATAAATTGGTAAAATGTTTCTCCTTATTTACCTCTTGGAAAAGATCATCAATTACAATAGCATCTCCCCATTGGAGATTTGAAGACTAGTTTTCATCAAATCCATTGATGATCTTAACACCTTTTAATTTACATAATTCATATTCAGTTAGTCCACTTTCACCTCCTTAACTTCGATGCCAATAAATTTGTTTAAACTTGTTTTTAAACATTTCATTTCTCTGCAATAACTGACATACAAAATGTGTTTTTCCACTACCACTTGGTCCAACTACCTGGAATACAGCATTGTTGTTGAGATTCATTTTTAATTGTATGTGTATGCTCTCATTTTGTTTGTAACACGTACAAAATGTATTGGTATTACCCACACATTGTATATGTTTTAACATAAATTATTTATAACATCAATAACATGTAAAACTATTTATTAACGTACAAATCTTGATAATAATATTACAAGTAAGCCTGTTAGAATGCTACACACAAGTAAAACATTCCTCTGTTTATTTATCAATTCAGTTTTAATGTCTTTAATGCATATGGTTCACACAAAAAGTTCTATGTAATCTTCTTTGGTCAAAGGTTGATAACATGATATTTCATTAAGGAATTGTATGCAATCAATTTTACCATTACATATTTCATTAGTAAGACGTTCAATTTCTGCTTCTAAATCCATTTTAACTTATGTATTATCCTGTGTTTGTTTATAAAGTTAAAACTAATTTAAAACAAGATTTATTAACACAACAATATAACTTTTATCAACAACTTTTAATAATCATCAAGTTTCTTAATATCATCTTCATTATCTAAATTCAAAAATCGCGTAATATATTCCTTTGTAAACACCTCATCAAGATAATCGCACACACAAGGACCTTTTTTGTTTGAATCGTCTATTTGCTCAATTTCATCGTCCTTTTGTTCAATTTCATCCTCTGAAATAGCTTCAAATCTATTTATTTGCTCATTTTCATCCTCATTGTCTGAATTCAAGAGTGGTGTAACTTCTTGACGTTTTGATACCTCATCAAGATAATCACACATACAAAGCCCTTCTTGGATTGAAGTGTCTATTTGCTCACTTTCATCATCATTTTCTTCAATAATCATGTCTATTCGTGGTTCAACAACAAAAATTGTAGTTTTGTCCATAATTTAATGTACTGTATATCACAATTTCGTTTATATTATTGTTGTAAACATAGTGAATAATTTTCATAAAAATATAGAAAATTGAACTCTCACAACGTACGTAGATATCAATTCTTAATAGGAGTTTTATACATGTATTTTTTACATGTAAAATAAAAGGTTATGTATCTTGGTTACGGTAACCATGGTACTTGTGATTGCTGATGGGGTACATTAGACGATTCATGAGGTATTGTTTGATGGTAAATATAACACATGGGTTTCATATATATATGAAAAAATCAATTTTTGAGAACTTTTTTGAGAATTTCAGAAATGTTCGAAAAATTGATTTATCAGCATTTTTTCGAAAATGTAGATGTGGAATCTGAATGTGCGTATATGGGTTTCTCCCTAGTGTTTTAAGTGCATCAGCACTTTTTTGAAATTCTACTTCCTTATGCCTCTAAAATCGATGTGCATTTTGTGTAAATTTGTACATTATGTTAATTATAGGAAAAATTAATCAATACATGAAAATTCTAATTGCACAATCAGATAGAGAATCAAAATTTGATCTTCTCTATTTTGGTTTATCTCATCATTATCTTTCTGCCATCTGTATTCTTTTGATTCATCCTGAAGGGCTAAGATTCTTGTTTTAATTCTTCCTTTCTTGGTTTCTTCGTGCATCGTGTGACATTGTATGCACATTTCGCAGGAATTTCTCGACATTGCATCGGTGTTAGAGTGTTTTCGCCTTTTCGCTATTCCATTTTCATATCCAACCCACTAAGAAAATTTATCCAAGTTTGAAACTGTGGGGTTATTGGATTCTTTGTCGTCAACATTAATGTGATGGCTTTGTGATCTGTTCTTAATAAAATTTTTTTGCCGTAAAGATAGTGTTTAAAGTGTTGCGTAAAATAGTAGATTGCCATCAGTTCCTTTCTCGTAATACAGTATCCCAATTCATGCTTGTTCATTTGTGGGATCCATGTGCAATCACTCTTTCTCTTCCATATATATCTTTCTGTGATAGCACTGCTCCAATGGTATCAAAGCTGGCGTCTGTATCTAATATGAACTCATTTTCAAAATCTGGATATGCTAGTATTGGTGTTTTGTTTATTTTTTCCTTTAATTTCTGAAATACCTCGTTACACTCTTCCGTCCATATTATTTTTTTATCTTTATTCTTTCCACACAGCCCTCCAATACTTTTGAATATTTTGCGTAGTCTTTAAGAAATTTTCTGTAATAGTTTTTTAAATACAAAAAAATTCTTAACACATAAAGGGTTCTGAAACTTTCTAATCGCATCGATATTTGTCAGATCTGTTTCTATGACATCTTTGCTGATCAAGTATCCTAAAAACTTTGTCCGTTCAACCAAGAAGTGGCATTTCTCAGGGTTTATTCTTAGACCAGATTCCTTTATTTTACTAATTCAATTCGTTTGAGGTGTTCTTTTTTATTTTTCGCAAAAATTGAAATATCGTCCAAATATACAACTGTCTCTTTCCAGTTCAATTCGCCCAAAACTTTTACCATTAGTTTTTGGAACGTTGCTGGTGCCGCCACAATTCCGAATGGCATTCTCTTGAAACAGTATTAACCATTCTTTGTTGAAAATGCTGTTTTGATTTTTGATTCATCTTCCAGCTCTACTTGATGTATGTGCTTCCTAAGTCGATCGTGCTAAAGTACTTTGCTCCATTTAGTGTGTTCAGCATCTCTTCTACATTTGGCATTGGAAAGCAGGTCTGACCGAAATCAAAAATCTCAATAGAGATCGCAAGTAGTGGTGGTGAACAGACATGGAGGAAAAAAAAGATTGGCTGCTGATTAGTAATCAGTGATTACGCTACTACAATAAATCGATTTACTGAACATGATGTATTCTCGGTTTTACTGATTCCGGTAGCGTTGGAAATACTTCATGGATACAACTATTATCGTTCGTTAGACCTTCGTGCAGCATACCACCAGTTACCGTTAGTGGAGAGTGAACAACCATTAACAGCTTTTGAGGCTGGTGGTAATCTTTGGCAGTTTACGAGACTCCTGATCGCAGAGCGGCAGGTTGAGCGTGGCAGCCCCACCCAGAGTCTTTCGACTCATGCCTTATTTTTGATTTCTTTTTATCATAATTAAATTTACATACATTTATATTCCAATCACAAATGTGGGCTCTAACGAGAGCCGTATTTCTTTCACAATTTATTTCTTTAACACTGGCTTCACTTGCAATTCGTTCGAAAACATCTTTCAAATACTGGAAGTCGGCGATATCGCCGCTGAATTCCATCATTGTCGAGCTGTTCATTTTATGAATTCTCTCGATGTCGTAAAATTTCGCTATTGAACCGTAAGAATCGAGCATATCGGCGGTGAGAATTATACTATCTTTGTATTTGATTCCAATGACTGATGTGCCGCTTGTTGAAGGAGAATCCGTGTGTTTTTTCTCGTCCATTTTGTTCTTTTTTGCTTCTTATTATTTTAATTTTAATAGCTATAGAAAAATAATCAATATCGCTTCACAACATTTATTAGATATCAACTTTCTATAATTCTAATAATGCATTTAAACAAATGCCAAAAATTACAATTTTACTAATAATTGTAACAATAATAATAATAATAACAGTTTTTCGACAATTCAAAATTAATTCAAAATTAACTAATGCATAAAATTTTAAAGTTCAAACTTTTTAATTTAATTTAATTCTTTCTTCTTTTTATTATATTCTCAAACAACTACGGTTTGGAGTTAAAAACGGAATGGCAGCCTTTTGTTGAACTATGAGGCACATTGTGGCTGGCTTACCTGGTGAAGTGTGTTATTTTGACGACGTGGTTGTCTGTGGCAGATCACGTGAAGATCACGATAGTAATTTGAAAGCATTTCTCATTAAAGTAAAAGAGATCAATCTAACCCTAAATTTAGCAAAATGTTCACTGGCTCAGACCAGGTTTAATTTTCTGGGACATACATTCGAAAATGATAAGATGTCCCCAGAAAAAAGTCGGTTGAACCCTCTGTTACAGTTTCCGGATCCTCAAAGTCTAAAACAGTTGGAAAGACTTATGTGAATGTTGGCGTACTACGCAAAGTGGGTGAAAGACTTCTCAAGAATTGCAGAACCACTGTATGAGGCGAAAGCTAAGAAATTATTTCCTGTAATTGACATATGCAAGCAAGCTATCACTGTTCTCAAGCAGGAAATTGCCTCAGCATCATTGGCGATTCCTAAAGAAAACGGATTTTTAGTTTTGGAAACAGATGCATTCGCTCAATCAATCGAAGCAGTGCTATCTTAAGAGGGCACCCTATTTCATTTTTCTCCCGTAGATTGGATCAGCTAGAGAGTGGTCGGCCAGCTGTGGAACAAGAAACATTCGCCATTGTAGCGGTAGTAGACCATATGCGATCTTTTCTGTTGGGAAGACATTTTTAAGTTTTTACGGATCAACAAGGTGTTGCGGAACTCAAACCCAAGTTTATCAAAATGTCAGATCAGAGACTACTGGTTTCAAAACTACCAAGGCAAAGAATATTGATTGACTTTATGGGCCCAAAGAGCTATCTCATGGAAAATCCTATATTCTAGCAGTTATTGATGAATTCTCAAGATTTCCTTTTGCATTCTCTGCGCCAAATATGTCGACAAAGACTGTCATTCAGTGTTTGGAAGAGCTGTTTACAATCTTTTGTCCGCCATGCGAAATCCACTGCGACAGAGGGCGCCCATTTGAAAGTCAGGCATTTACTGATTTCCTCAAGATTTGGAATATCAATAAAACGAGAACAACTCTGTACCATACCACGGGAAATGGTCAGTGTGAACGCCTCAGCAGAGTCATATGGAAAACTGTTCAGTTGAGACTGGGCCAAACCAGTAGACCACTTGCCGATTGGATGAATGAGCTTAAAGGAGCAGTTATGAACATAATAGCCCTTCCATCAAGAACAATTTGGATGGAAAATCCACATGAAATGTTTTTTTGGATTCCGGCGCAGATTGGAGGATCCAGGAAAAGTAAAAGTAAGTTTGCCGACGACATTTGAGTTGCCATCATGGGTATCTCCTGGGAATGCGGCCTTTCTCAAAAACATGGAGAAGGTAAGCAAATCGGATCCCTTCGTTGAAGAAGTGATAATCCGAAATGTTATCTCACCTCATGTGGTTCAAGCTTGTTTTCCCAAGTCGGGAAGAGTGAACACGGTATCATCAAGGCATTTGTCAAGGAGCCGTACTGGAACTCAGAATCTAGTTTTCCATGTGGAAAACAGCTCGGATGAAATCCAAATGGAGACCAGAAGAACAGAAGTATCAAAGGAAAAAACCCGTGGTGATGGCCGACCGCATCGTGTGAAAAGAAGCCCTGGATATTTAAAGGACTATGTGAGAGATTTAATCAGTGAGTGAGAATGTGGTTATTGTTTAAATGATTAAAACATTTTCCGGGGAAATTTCAAATTATCTGTATATTAATAAATCAATAATCAACTTTTGTATTTGAAGGGATATACGACAAGATTTTTACAAAAAATAGTTTGATTTTTACACTCATTTTCATTGAATTTTATCGAGAAGGGAAAGACAAAAAGAACGGTGTATATATTATTGCTGAGTGACTCAATTTCGACATAAAAATTCAAAAAAGAACTTATAAATAAAATATTCAAATGTTATCGCCAATCTTCGAAAGTAATAACAAAAAACTTACAAATGTAATTGAAAATAATATTAATTATTAATTGATATTTTTATTTCAATTATCATTACAAAAAACTTTCAGTTAATTAAACCACACAATTACTATCGCCAAATCAATTGATAAATAAATTGATAAATCAATTGAATCATTTATTAATTATTTAACTCTAATTAAATATATTTGTTTCTTTAAATAATCTCTATCGTTGTACAAACGCTGTGACCTTGAGCCGAGTTACTGAATCACACTAACGAGTCGACACTGCTGACGTTACCGCTCATTAGCAAATAACACAATCCGACTTTTGACCGATATTTAGCCAGTTTCAATTTACAGATACAAATTGATGCTCCACTCACTGTCAGCACTCCTCTTGGCCTGTCTCTCCATCATCGGGTCGTCTGGACAGGACCAACAGCCACCGCCACGCAAGATCCTCGATTATGGCACCGTGATTGGCATCGATCTTGGGACGACATATTCCTGGTGTGTTTCTGATGGAAATGCGTACCTTATCTTCATTTAATTTGCTCAAGTGACTCTATTGTTTCTGTTTTGTTAGAAATTGGTTTCTGTAATTTTTTTTAAATAATTCTAAAATATTTATTAAATTTTTTGATTTTATTTCTCTAAAAAATCTATTTTAATTTCTTATATATTTTTTTCAGTTAATATTTGAACATTTTTAAAAAATTCTAAAATATTTATTATATTATTTGATTTTATTTCTCAAAAATCTTTTTTAATTACTTTAATATTTTTTCAGTTAATATTTGAACATTTTTAAATAATTCTAAAAATTGTATTAATTTATTTCTAAAAGTCTTTTATTTGAATTTTTAAGTATGTTTAAATTATTTTTATTGTCAACTTTATCGTAAATTTTAGAGACAAATCGTCATTTCCAACCACGGATTAGTGAGCTTTTACAATCGATTCGATTCATCAAAGTTCTTGATCATTGGTTACATTGTTAAAAAAAGATTCTCTTCTCTTTCAAAATGTGATTTATCTATTTCAAAGAATGGCTTTGATTCACACTATGAGTTGCAGTTCTGGGAATCATTATTAATAAGACGTTAAAACCCATTAATAAGCATTCGAAATGGACAAAGTAAAACCGCTTCGAATCTTAAAGCCTTTAATTAAATTAAAATAAAATAATTTCGCCATTATTATCCAATAATATATTTATAATTAGAACGAATAAAAAATTATTCCCTTAAAATTAACTTTTTTATAAAACGAACAATAAACTTACGAATATAAAATTATAATTGGTGATGGTTGAATACGAATTTTCGTAGAAATTTTGTAAAAAAGCTTTAATAAAATTCTTTTTTAAAAAATATTAAACTTGGTTCACAAAGCTCATTATTGTATATATCAAGAAAATAAAGATTAGTTTTTATTTTTAAACTTAATTCAAAAAACATACGAAAGCGTTTCGCTATTACGGCATCTTCAGTTTAATGAAAAAAAGTGATTAATTACAATTTATATAGCTGATAGAATAATGCATAATACACCTCAAAACATGATTTAGTATATAATTTTGATATTATTTTTTTATTTTATATTTGGTAATAATCTTTTCATAATCTGTGTAAAAAATATTTAAAATTACTTTAAAATTTTATTTATAATCATTTTAATTACCGTGACATTTTTTAATATAGTTCCAAATCGAAATATTTTTACTCAATTGAGTATTTTCAGTGATTCTAGTACGGAGATAACGATATGTCTCTCCAATGTGCAAGGTTTTGCACTTGTGACATTTGAATTGATAAAATAGATTTGCTTTAATACACAAAAGGAGATTTAGATTTATTGGAAAAATGGTTCCGATATTTATTTGCTGTAAAGATTATTCTTAATTTAAAGCCAACATGGATTCTTTGTCAAGGCATTGTTAATTAAGCATCATAAACCATGCTCAAACGTGCAAGGTGATTCACCCAGTCATATTAATGTTTTTAAATGCCATTTTAATGTAAAAATTTATATACTAGAGCATGTCTGTGAGACATTATGTAATAATATTTCAACTATATAAATAATATTTATTATTTATTAAATATTAACTAATCATTTTTTTCACTGCACTAAAGATACCGTAATGGCGAAAAGCGCTTTTTGTTTTTTGAATAAATTTAGAATTTTTAGAATTACATTAAACTAATTTTCTGAATTATTAAAAATTTATTAAATATTAACGAAAAAAATTTTAAAAAATTAAAAGTATTTTTCTTTTAAAATTAAATTCAAATTTAGTAATTATTTTTAAAATTATTAAAAAAAATAGCAGAAACAAGTTTCTAAAAAAATCGAAATAATAAAGTCCCTTAAACCAAATGAAATTAGATGATGTCCAAAACGCGGTTTACATTAAATTTTTCGATTTAATCCTATATAATAGCAATTTATCTCTCGTGTAGCTATGATCTAATCGATTAATTTGCTTTTGTTTTGTTTGTTTTCAGTGTCGGAATTTTCAAAGAAGGTCGAGTTGAAATTATCCCGAATGACCAAGGTAATCGGATCACTCCTTCTTATATCGCATTCACCCAAGACGGCGAGAGACTCATCGGAGATTCCGCCAAGAATCAGTTGACATCGAATCCGTTGAATACGATTTTCGATGTGAAGCGATTAATTGGTCGCGAATGGATGGACAGCAGTGTCCAGAAAGACATTCTTCATTATCCGTTTAAGGTATTCATTAAATCTCAAGAAATTTATTTTTAATACTACTAATAATAACCATGGATAAATTAATTGAATTGATAAATATTTCTATATCTGACTTTTACATTTTAAATTGGAAATCAGATTTAATTATGATAGTAATTGGAGTACAATATAATTTGGATTTATTCTGATAAATAAATATAACCAAAATCATTCAGATATTTATCAAATAATTAAATAAGGATGACAATTTTTTTTCGATAACACAACAAACGCTCATAATTATTTATTGTTCTTGGACGGATCAACCGTCATTATCAGACTGAACTAAAATGTGATATATTCACATTTGTACAAATGCTATGTTTATGTAATCATTGTGTAATTTCTAAATCAATAAAATACTTTCAATAAAGTTGAAGAAGAGGGTGTTTGTACATTGATTTTGGGATCAAAGAATTTGATTATCAATGCTGGAAAGGAAACCGTACCTCCACACTAAATTTAGAACCAGAGAACAGAGTTTCTAAGTGAGCAATATTCAGCCAATGTACTTTAAAAGGTCTATTTCAGGGGTGTGCAACCCGCGGCCCGCGGGCCACAATCCGGCCCGCCAAGCCAGTCAGTGTGGCCCGCGCTAACCGTCCAGAAAGTTAAATGAATTGACGCCGAGTGCCTCTTAATTCGTGATCAGAGCTTTTCGTCCCAGGAAAAAATTCTTAGTTAAACTTCTCTGTTGATAAATTGTGCAAAAACACACAATGCCAAGTCTTACATTAATAAAACTAAAGGTAATTTTATTTGTCTTTATTGTTTAGAAATGNATTCATATCTCAATACACTAGTCGTAATAATCCGTAATTAGATTACATATTTTTGACGGTGACTGGCCCTCGCTGTTGTTCCAGTTTTAAAAAGTGGCCCGCCAATGAAAAAGGTTGCACACCCCTGGTCTATTTGAATTAATCGGATAATTCGAAACAATTTCATTTACTGGATTATTATTTATCAAAGAATTGTAAGGAGATTTAATCATTGATTTAGAATTTTTAAATTTAGAATTGAACATTTCGCCTTTATTAATTGATTTTAAATTGTTCAGTGTTATTGAAATTTTTGCACACTTTTTTATTAATTCAAATTGAAAATGAAAACTTTGTCAAACTGTCGATTGATGAAAACCACTTTGTTAATTTTGGTGAAAGTATTTTTTTATCTCATTGGATTTATCGAAATAACGAAATAAATTAAAATATAGTAAATTTGAATGAAAATTTTTTAACTTCGCATAACTTTTATTTTTATAAATCCAAACTATATTGACAACTTTTACACTTTTTTTACACAACATTGTTTTTACAAGCTTTTATTACGTTTCATTTGTTTGTTTGTCTGTCTGGATGCATCAAATCTTGCGATCGAAAATTCATCTAGCGACATGAAACTTTCAGGACTGATGTATTCTAGGTGACAATACACTTTTTGAAAATTTTTGAAAAAAAACTATATTTTTTAATTTCTTTTGCAAAAAACCACTTACGATTATCTACAAATTTATACACTGTATTACATAGCAATCTTTTCGTTTATTTTCATGAATGAAATTAAAACTCTATCAAATTACCAAATAATAATCATTATTATTATTTACAAGCTTTTATTACGTTTCATTTGTTTGTCTGCCTGGATGCATCAAATCTTGCGATCGAAAATTCACCTACTTCCCCCGTTCACCTAGCGACATGAAACTTTCAGGACTGATGTATTCTAGGTGACAATACACTTTTTCACTGTCACTGCTCATCTACCGCCTTTAGTTTGGTCGCAAAAAGTAATTAAAGTGTCGTTCTCATGTTTTCCTCAGTAGTAGGCTTTGAAATTTGCTACATCCAAATGCAAATAGAAAGCGGGTTTTCGCCTAGTAGGCTTTGATAATTCAGTCAAAAATGTGGGAAGTGGGTAAAATAGATACAGAACCGCAAACATATGGCAAATTATAAAAGCTTGTACACCAAAAATTTTTTTGGTATGATTATACTTATTTGAAATCGACACACTCGATTTGTTTTTTCTTTTAAACATTTTTTTTAAAACTTTTTTAATTTAGTGACATTTAACAAATAAACACACACACACGAAAGCTCATCCAATCACATTAACATTTTCCAATTATATTTCTTTAAATTCACACACACACACATTCAATCAGACCTATTCAAAACACACACTAAGATTACACAATTCCTCATTTAATTTTTTGGTGATTTTTAATCACCAAATTCGATTTATTTATTTCAATATTTACAGTATTTAAATTACTTATTTTGTTATATATTTTTTTTAAAATTATTTATTACTTTATTTAAATTTATTTACTTATTTAATTAATTATTTTTATTAATTATATTTTTTATATAATTTATTTACGAATTTTCCTAAAGTGGCAAAATGTTTGGTCAAATAATAAATTTTCCGCTCCAAATGCTTTTATAAACACACCACCTTTTCCCAATAATTATTAAGTTGTGAACTCAAAATTTTTTAATGTTCATTAATTATCATCAGCAATTAATTATATATTTGAAAATAAATTACAGTGGACCTCGCATATATCGAAATGATATTTACCAAAAAAAACATCGGTATAACCGTAGTTCGATATAGCCTTAGCATCACCTTCCATTACCTAAGCACTGATATTTAGTCGGTACAATAACATATCTTCGATATATCCGTGTATTCGTTATATCCGTCTTCAATATATATGGAGTGCACTGTACTGTAAGTATAAATATATGGAAATAGTTTATGACTTATTACTAATTTTATTGGAGGATTATTTTCATTATTTTTTTCATTTTTATAAATTAATTTCAAATAGTTAATATTGAGACTGAATTACTTTTACAATTTTGGATAACTAGGGCCACTTTTTTCGCATTCACGAAAAAGCACCACCAAATCACCAAAAAATACGAAAAAGTTTTATGAACATAAAAAATTGTAAAAAAATAAAAAGAAATTCTTACTTAATTATCAAACAATAATTTTTATTTGATGAATATTATTCACAGTTAAATAAAAACCATAATCAATTTTCAAATTTGCACAATTAAATAAAAGGATCTTCAAATTAGACAAGTAAAAAAGTTAATATTTAAATTATACAGGTAAATGAAATTATTTTTAAAATACAAAGTAAATAAATTGATTTCTTAAATTACATAACTTAATAAAATAATCCTTTGAATTACCCAAGTAAATAAAATTATCCTTTAAATTACACAAGTTAATAAAATAATATAGAAATAGTTTTTCATTTGAAAGAAAGTTTAATTATTTCAATTTATTTTGATATTACAAGTTATCCAGGAATGCCAAGCTTTGAATTATTTTTAGAGTGTTTAGAAAGATTTAACGGAAATAATTCATGCGTGTTATGGAGAAACCAATTCTAAATGATGGCGACAATTCAGTAGGTAAAGGACACATCTGTGTTATTTCCATTCTTGCTAAGTGGATTAGCTCTCAGTATTTATATTGAGCTTTCGAAGAAAAACAAAGATGTGAATACCAATTTTTTCGACCTTAAGACGCGACTTACGGTGTGAAATCTCGCTATGCCTTCTTTAAACTGAAGGAAATAAAACTATCTGATTTCTATACAATCGAGGAATATGCTCTTAAAGTTTATGGATTAGCGAAGAAAGTTGAAAATTTAGAAAAGGCAATATTTTTAACCGGTTTACCTGCAACAATTGCTTTAGAAATCAAAAGGAGAGGTGTACAAAGTTTGCATGAAGTGGTCGTTATCAGACGCAAGTAAATCAGTATTAAAAATTCAAATGAAATATCGATGGTAAGTCTAAATGATCATAAAGGGGAAAGAATCTTAAGAGGATGTGGTGGTAGTAGCACTAGCAATGCTAATATCTATAAAAGTTACATAAGTCTGATTACCAAGATTCTTGAAAGGCGAAAGAGTATCATCGTAGACGAATGGATCAAAAAGGGTATTTGCTATAATATACATAGTAAGAAATGGTCTGTGGGTTCGATCCCGAAATATGATATAGTGCAAATAAACAAAGAAACTTTTTGACCGGTATTTGATTTTCGAAAGTTAAACAAGTATATTAATTTATACAGTAGTTCTTCAGATATGTGCATGGAAAAATTACTTGAATAGAGAAGTAAAAGTAAAAAAAAAATCGATATTAAATTTATAAAATTTGTACATGTAAAAACACTTTGATTCCTTTCAATGACGCTTTTAATCATGCATGATAAAAGGTTAAAAGTTTTCTTCGACTCGTATGGGATTTTGGTTTTAATTTGTGATTTGGATTGGAATGAAATCAACCAGAATGTGTCAATTACAACGGAAAGGTAAGAATTCTTGGAGTAGATGTGACTAATATTGACAGAAAATTATGTGAATACGAGCAAATCAAATACGAGTTTACGATTCATCCGAATCTATTTCAAATTTTTTTGTGTTTTTTAAAGAAATAAATATATACAATTGTACATATTTATTAATAATAATATTTATTTACTTTTATTATAAAAAATGAAGAAAAAAATTTAAGAAAGAAATTTTAAATTTAAAAATTGAGTACTTCTTGAAAACAATTATTTTATTTGATTAGATTTAATAAAAAATAAAATAATTATTTTTATTGGGTTCGTGATTAAGATCAATGTTCATGACTAAATTTTATTTCTATTACAATTTTCATTATAAAACAAATTTATGAGGAACAATAATTTCAGTTTGAATAAACCAGATTTTAAAATTCTAAATATAAATATCGATATACGTAAATGTTACTTTATTAAGTTTTGTATAAATTATATTTTGTTTTTCTGTTTTTATAATGTTTATTAAACTTAAATATGATTTTAGATCTTTAAAAATATTTTCATGTAAAATCTAATGTTAAAATTAAATTTCTAAATAATTATTTTCGAACTTTAATTTTTTAAAACATTCAAATATAAATTTTTTTAATATACGTTCCAGTTTACTATTAATTTCAATAAAACAATACGATTTTTTATTTTAAAAACTTGGTTTTATAAAAGTATTCTTTAAGCTATTGTAAAATTAATGTCATCAAATATTTAGTCCATTTTAATTAGTAAAACATTATTTATAAAATATTGTTTAATATAATTTCAATACAAAAGTTATTTAATTTTGATTTTTTTTAAAAATTAATTTTATAAAAAGTATTTTTCACACTATTGTAAATTGATTTTCTAAAACTTGTGTAAAATTATTTTAACTTGTCTGAACTAAATATGATTTTCAATTTAAAAATTTTCAAAAATTTAAAGTTCACTAAAAAACCCCTAACGATTTTAGATAAAATAGCAAAAAATATTTGTTTCTCTTAATTACTTGCAATTTCAAGTTTTAAATATTTTAAAGTGAATTTTTAACAATTAAGTAATTCAGTTCACAATAAAAGTGTTACATTTATTTCTTTTAATACATATTTTAGGTGAGTAATGTGGATAACAAGCCTCACATCAGTGTCAACATTAAAGGTGAAGAAAAAACTTTTCAACCGGAGGAATTATCGGCAATGGTTCTTGGTAAAATGAAAACGATAGCTGAAGAATACCTCGGGAAAAAAGTAACCCATGCTGTTGTGACAGTTCCCGCCTACTTTAACGATGCTCAAAGACAAGCTACAAAAAATGCAGGAACAATTGCTGGTAGAAATACTTAAATAATTTTTTAGGTAATAATCTATAAAATTCATTTTAATTTCAGGATTAACGGTATTGAGGATAATAAATGAACCGACTGCTGCTGCGATTGCATATGGTTTAGATAAGAAAGTACAATCAGAACCGAAAGAGCACCAGATCCTTGTGTTTGATCTTGGAGGAGGCACATTTGATGTGTCGTTGTTAACCATAGATCATGGAGTATTTGAGGTTGTGGCCACAAATGGTGATACCCATTTGGGCGGTGAAGATTTCGATCAACGCATAATAGATTATTTTAGTCAAGTGAAATTCTTTATTTGTTTCATGTTAACTTTGTTGATTTAAATTCGATAAGTTGAAGTGTTTGTTTAATTCTATTCGGTACTTCATTATGTTTTATTAACTTAATATGAAAATTTTTAAATTGTGAGGAATATTTTAAAATTGGTATGTTGAAATTGGTTTGTTGAATTTTGTATGTTGAGTTTAGTATTTGGAAATGTGTTTCTCCCACCCAGATGGAAAATTGATATTTTGGATGTTCACGATGAATAATTATTCAAGTATAATTTGCATTTAAAGTACAGCATAAGATATTTAAAAAACTTAAAATATTAAATCGTTTCAAATTTTAATATTAAAAATTTAAATAAAGTAAATAGTTTTAACTAAGTTTTGAATTAAATAAATGTTCTTTCTCTACATAAAATCATTTTTTGAATAGAATTAATATTTAGATAAAATTATTACTAAAATTACAAAATTTGAACTTTAAAAATAAAATCTGAAAATAATGAAAAATATGTTCGAACAATTGTTTATTAAAAAACATTAACTAAATCAATTTAGAACGATGTCGAATTACGAAAGCTTTGCTGAGAATTGTCCAAAAGACAATTCTAATTGTATTGAAAATAAAGTTCGAAAACCCATGTAGGTGTTCTTAACCCTTAGTAGCCTGATTTACGAAAGTGATTTATTTTTAATATTACTGTGTTTGCTTGAGGGTCTAGATGAAGGGAAAAATAGCTAAAAAAATCACAATATTTATTTTACATATTTATTTAGAAAAAAAACAGGTATCAATTTTGATATTTCAGACATTAACGCCATAAAGAACATTTAAAAGATTGGTATGAAAATTGAAACCCTAGGTTATAAGGGTTAATATAAATGATGAAGATAAAATTGTCCAATGAATTCATTTAATTTTTAAAATTAATACAGTCAACCCTCTGTAATTTGCCAATTTCCGGGATTCGAAAAAAGTAATAAATTTGGGAGGGTGGTAAATTATAGAAGTATTATTGGTTATGTAATATATTGTTTGGTAAAAGTATAATTTTTATATATTTCGGTGTATATTCAAGTTTGTGAAATGGACAATTATCAAAAATTAATATCATTATTTTTAACTTATTAATATATTATAAGAGTACACAAAAACGAAGAAATCAAAATAATCTTTATTTAAAACTCAAATAAGATTTATTTAAAATAATCAGCTATGTTTTTGAATTTTTCCGATTTTTGTTCGTCAAATAAAAACGTTTCAATATTTTTTGTATTCTAAAATTAATATAAATTATTGATAAATTAAGATAAATTGTACTTCTTTCTCTATGGAAACCTATAAAAATAATATCTAAACAATTTATCAAAAATAAAAACAAATTTTAAAAACAAATTAAATTTTAGTAGTCAAATTTAATATAAAAATTTACTATATCAGAAAATATAGTAAATATCGTACCTTATTCTGAAGAATTTAAAAACTTTAAAAATGCATTGTTAAAAGCAACTAACAATGAATTATATTTAAAAATTACATCACGATCTCATAAAATTCAAAATATGTTCAGTAATAAATCTATTACACCTTTAACACTTTGTTCTGATATTGTTTATGAATATAAATGTAATTGGTGTGATGCCACGTACATTGGAGAGACTGTCCGTCATCTCTGTAAACGAATTCAAGAACATGGTCGAAAAGAGAGTAAGAGTAATATTGCAGAACATAGGAAAAAATGTAAATGTGATGTTAATTTTGATA
>MQRK01167170.1:7468-20969 GCA_001938485.1 Girardia tigrina | reverse complement strand
GGAAACAGAAAGAACCATGCAAACTCTTCTGATTTCTTTTCGTGATTCACGTTTACAATATTATTCGTTGTTTTTCGCACAATTTCATTAATGTTGTTACTCTCGACGAAAACATCTTCTACATCAGATTGAGCAACATCAATTGGTGCCATTAATGATGTCTGGATAGGGAGATGCTCTGACATTGCTTCCATATTAATATCAGGCTGATAGCAAATTGATGCATGCTGAATAGCTTCTTCTTGTGGTGTTTCATTTTGGATGGGTGCATGATCTCGTAGATATTCGTCTATTTGCATCACATTACCAACCACTTTCACATCAATGTAATGGATTGCAAATTCCTTATTTTCTGAACGAAGTACACAGCGACAAACGCGATGAAGTTCTTCGATTGTATCACATTCGACAATATAGGCTTTACCATTTTCATTTCTTACTGGAGCACCTTTTGGTCCACACGAATGTGTATCAGTAAAGTAAAATTTACCATCATAATTTAAGAGACCTAATGTCTTTGAGCTATAACTCCGCCATTATGTTCTAAAAATAGCTGTCGTAAAGCTTCCAGCAAAGGTTTTGCAAGTTCCCCATCGTTCATATCATCTTTCAGATTTCCAACACAAAGCCAATTTTCATCGTAATCTAATGAAAATGCGTTGTCGAACATTAGAAAATCATGTTTAATGACATTTAGATTTCGCAGCTCTAAATAGCCAGTTGCTGGAATAGGAACCACAATCTGATTTCTCTCGGTCGTTTCATCAATCAGATAACGAATAGTTGCGTAGATGTTATCGCCTTCTGTTTTTATTCATAACATTTGTGTCCCACTGATATGGTGGTAATATTGCAGCTCTTACAATATTGGCAAGAGCCATTGTAAAGCACTGAACACCTGCATATCCTGATTAGAAAATAGAATGATTACCTTGATTCCAAACAGCTCGTACAATCCGAGAAATATTTCGAGCTTTGTCGAGTGGGATGTAGGCATTACAAACATTATGAGCTTCCTCAATATTTTCGCCATTGTTTGGATCTTGTTCCAGTTGTCCAGTTGGTTCAACAACACGTATAATGTCTTGTGGATGCGTATTACATCTGTGACAAACTTGTAAAACAGCTTTATTAGCAAGTTCCTCTGGAAAATAGTATTTAGCAACATCATTACGATAATTTACTACTTGATTAAGGTAGCTTTGCTTCAAACAAATATCGCATACTCTGTCACTAATTAATGGCTCGATAAAATGTGTCTATGTCAGAGGAACGATTGACATACGCATCATGAAGACGCTTGAGTCGATCGTTACGTTCTTGTTCAGTTTCATCAGCTCTAGCGCGAGAATGTGAAATTCGATCGCTCTCCAGGCGTGATAATCGTTCTTGTTCAATTTCGTTGGCTATGGCGCGAGAATGTAAAATTTGATCACTCTCCAAGCGAGATAATCTTTCTTGTTCAGTTTCATTGTCTCTAAGATTTGATTGACGCAAGCGTTGCTCATTGAGACGTAAAACATTTTCTTCATTAGTTTCATCAGCTCTGGCGCGAGAATGCGAAATTCGATCGCTCTCCAGGCGTGATAATCGTTCATCTTCAGTTTCTTCGGCTCTGGCGCGAGAATGTAAAATTCGATCGCTCTCCAGGCGAGATAATCGTTCTTCCTCAGTTTCATTTGCTCTGGCGCGAGAATGCATCATTCGATCGCTCTCCAGGCGAGAAATACGTTTATCAACACTTTGATTATCAAAATACTTTTTATGCTTACCCAGTCTTTCCTCCTTTTCCTGGTCAGTTTCAAGTACAAGTTTTTGCCGACGTTTGAGACGAGCCTTCTCTAATCGTCGCTTCTTTTGTGTTGCTGTTTCTGGCATTATTATCACCTCTAATTTCACTAAAGTCACTACTAAAACAAAAAATAAACTGTTTTTTTATTAACTAGCTATACTTTTTTGTACGTATTATTTAATATTATTGATTTTTTTCATAAAGTTAAAATTAGTTTCTATTATTTTTATACAAAATATAATATTTTTTTTGTACGTATTAATTAATATTATTGATTTTTTTCATAAAGTTAAAATTAGTTTCTATTATTTCTATTATTTTTATACAAATATTGTTGGGGGTTTCAAAATATAAATTTAATTTTTTTTAATCAAAAAGTTTTGTAAAAAAAAATTAATTAAAAATAATTCACTGTTAGAAAATCAATAATTTTCGATTTACATTATTTTAATAAAATTTGTATAAATTTGTAAAAATTTTTTTAGATTTGTTTTAGCAAACTAACTTTCAAGGCTAGGAAAAACTAGTATATAAACAATTATTATTTTAGTCTTATTCTCACACAAATTTTTCGGACAAAAATATATTTTGCTGTTAAAGTTTTTTTATGTAATGAATTGCGGTAATCTTTATTTTTATTTTAATTATAATTACAAATCGAGTATCCTGTAAGGGAGAAAAGGTTGATATTTTAAATTTCAGATATCGCTCGCTCTAAATTGATATTGATTTGTGTTGATTGAGTGTGCTTCAAACATTTGATTTGGCGATAAAGTTTCGATTTCAGTTTGTGCTCAAGTTGTCATTTGCAAATAAAGTTTATTAAAATAAAAAAAATAAAACAAATTCAATCTAAAATCACATGTAAAAAATAAAATAACAAAAAAATAAAGCCTACATTATTAAAATTTTTATGTATTAGAATTTTTTTTAAACAGTATAAAATTAAAATATTAAAAAAATATATTTATAAAAAATAAAACTTACATTCTTAGAATTTAAAAATAAAATGCCTAGAATTTGAAAATCCTCATTTTTATAATAAATTTCCATTTGAATATTTTGTTCACACAATTAGTAAGAGTTATTCAATAATTTTCTTCCGTCGGTTTCAGAGGGGGAGAGGTTGAATTGAGTCTCATAATATTTTTTTGCAGAGACTTTTGATTAATTTGAGTCGACTTCAAAGTCGCATTTAGATTTTTAGGGAAATATATTGATTAATGTGGGGACTCGGGGTTTATTCTCCTACAGTTGCATTCTATTTTTTTAATAATGGGAAATAAAATTAATGGGGGGATTCGGGGTGCGCCGACAAAGGCGCATCACCCTTTTAAAATAAAATAATTTTTTTAAAAATAAATATAAAGGGGCAAAATAATTTTAATTAAAGTATTTATTATTATTATTATTATTATTATTATTATTATCACTATTATTATATTATTATTATTATTTTCGTTGATATTAAAAATTATTATTAATATTATTACAACAACTGATATGAATAATATAATTATAATTATAGCTTTTAACGCCATTATTATTATTATTCTAGTTATTTTATCGCTATTAGTATTATTATTACTATTATTATCATCTGTGTCATAATTATTGTTATGATTAATATTATTATTCGTAAAATTAATAATATTATTATTATTGTTAGTATTAATATTTAATATGACTATTATTATATTTACTTTTAATATGCACGATTATTATTTTTTGCTACTTATATCATTTTATAGATATTAGTATCCCACTAGATCCTTTAGATGCCTTTCATTCTAGTTTAAATATCGAGGACGATATTTTTCATTAGGGGAAGATTTGTTGGGGGTTTCAAAATATAAATTTAATTTTTTTTAATCAAAAAGTTTTGTAAAAAAAAATTAATTAAAAATAATTCACTGTTAGAAAATCAATAATTTTCGATTTACATTATTTTAATAAAATTTGTATAAATTTGTAAAAATTTTTTTAGATTTGTTTTAGCAAACTAACTTTCAAGGCTAGGAAAAACTAGTATATAAACAATTATTATTTTAGTCTTATTCTCACACAAATTTTTCGGACAAAAATATATTTTGCTGTTAAAGTTTTTTTATGTAATGAATTGCGGTAATCTTTATTTTTATTTTAATTATAATTACAAATCGAGTATCCTGTAAGGGAGAAAGTTTGTTATTTGAAATTACAGTTATTGCTCGTTCTAAATCGATATTGAGTTGAGTTGATTGAGTGTGCTTCAAACATTTGATTTGGCAATAAAGCTTCAATTCAGTTTGTGCTCAAATGTCATTTGCAAATAAAGTTTATTAAAAAGAATTGTGTTCATTCTTCATATATTATTGTTGGAAGAAACCTTTTGTTTATTTGGAGTCAGATTAGTAGTTGAATATAAATAAAGAAAAATACGAGATTTAATTGAATACCCGACAATATTACTAAGCACTAAAATCTATTCAGTAAATTCACTTCTGTCTCAATATTTCACCTTTTATAGTCTTTTTAAACCTAATTTTAATACTTCTACAATTAATTATCACTTGATTTTCACAATATTTGTTCAATTTATTAATTTTTTCCGTACATCATTAACACGGATTATTTTCTCATGTAAGACATAAGCTATTTAATTATAACATATGCGGTTTATGTAGAGCCGTAAATGTTTTAAAATATTGTATTGTCATCGGAAGCAAGCCTGTATAAAAAAATTCAGCTCAATTGGAAGATTAAAAGTGATCGAAAAATCAATCGTAAGATTTGTTCCAGACAGACAAACAGACAGAAAGACAAATAGACAGACAGACAAGAAACCAAGCTAAGAAAAACAGATAATTTTAAATTTTAAAGTTAGTTGAAATTCTGAAAATTAAAGATTTGACAAATACTTAATTCTAAACAGTTTTCGTAAAAAGAAATAAAGATTAAAACTTTTTTCATTAATGTATCGTAATAATAATAAAAATTTGAATACTGAAAATTATTTTTTGTATTTAAATTATATTTAAATTTTGTATTGTATTTGAAATAATTGTAAGTAAAAAATGTTTTTAAACTGAAATGTTGATAATAAATAAAACGTTAAAATCTCTTATTAATTAAAAACGCCTCACAAATAAAAGAAAATAAGATTAAACTAATTCTAAAATAATAAAAAATCATTTTGGTTAATTTAGTAAAAATATGACTACAATAAATTATGTTGGTTGTAATTTAAATTAAGTTGCATAAAATAGTGGAATGTAAATTTTCAAAATAAAGAGATCAAAAAATTTCAATTTTAAAATAGCTTATCAGCATTTTTAATTCCAAATTTTTATATACAAATCTGGTCAAAAAGAAAACGAAGAAACGTTCCGCGACGAAAAATTTTTATTAAAAAAAATTGTTAACTAAAAATTGTTTGAATTGTGTTAATTGTGTTAGAAATAAAATTTTGGTGTTAATGAGTCTCAATTTCGTTCAAGAACCCAACAACAATTTCATTATTTAATATCAAAACATTTAATTGATTATATTATCCGTTTCATTATTTACTACTTTCAAACGTTCACTGGTAGAAAGTAGATGGTTTTCGTCGACTTTGAGTTCCGTAAATCTGGATCTATAACTTAAATCTTAAAATTATAAAAAAACATAATTTTAAGGATTCAAAGGCCTAAAAGAACAAAAAAGGACAGCACAATGTTACTTTGTTTCATTTGTAATCCAATTAGTTTAATGAAATGTCTGATATAAATAAAAACATTTCAAATAGAAGACCAAATCATACATATCAGTTATATCTATTCACGTGTATGAGTGTAGGGATCTTTACTTAAACCTTGTGTATCGACATAATAGTTGTCTACTGTACTGCAATCTACATATCTTTGTATTTATATGAAAAAGTTTTGCACAGAACATAAAAGCATCTCTCCGTGAATTTTGAATAACAATAAAGAATGGAATTAGAAAAGTCAAGTTCAGGGAAATTCCATCTTCACTTTGATTTTATCAACAGCCCATAGTCATCTATTTTACTACCATTTACATATATCGATGCCCATTAAAATGAATATGTTTGATGTCATTGAAAAAGGGCAAAATACAGTGGTTAGTGCTAATTTAATTATACTTGAATAATTTACATATATGTTTATATATGGTACTCATTCTAAATGTCAAATTAAATTCGAAGAACAATACATTGAAAACTGGCATTATTTTTATTAGTAATCGGTAAATAATTACAATTTAGTAATGGTAAAAAGCATGAAGTTTGACAAATCTTAAAAGAAGAGTTTATAATTTATAAATTATAATAAAAATTTAAAATTAAAAAAATCGATATCACTATGGGCGAATTATTATGAATTAGAAATTAAAATATATGAATTAAAAATTTGATGTTAGTCATCAAGAAACCAAGAAATATATAAAACGAAAGAGAAAATCTATTACATACAATACCCAAACAAAGAAATTTCTAGCCTCAAATTATAATTAATTATCAAATTCCAATATTCTATCAAATACCTTAAATTTCTAGGGACTCTTTCACGATTATCTGGTTATCATCAGTTCTTTAACCGATCTTTATCTCTTTCCAAAATCTCTTATTCGCCAATTTCAACGCCGATAGTGATTTTTGTCCAGTCAATTCACTTCTTATTCAAATTCTGATAGATATCTAATCCAGAACAAATACAATAAAAATATTATTTACTTAGAGTTAATCGTTGTTTTCTTCTTGTGACTCATTTTCTTTTTGGTATATAGTGATCAATTGTTGTAAAACATCTTTTTTGTATATTAATTAATATTGTTATTGTATTGTGTGTTAAAAATCTTATTTATTAAATTATTTATAAATTATTTACAAATAAATTTTTATTATGGTCCCTCAAAACTTGATCATCTACCTAAGCTGAGGTAATACAATGAGTATGGTTTTCTTTTATGTTAGGAAAAATCACGAAAATTTCTATTTCTTTAAAATAAATTTGAAAAACATAAAATTTATATATTCATTTAACCACTTGTAAACCATCATAGTTGCATCAGCGAAATTAACTGTAATTACGTTATTAAAGGTAAAAGACTAAAAGTTAATAAATGTAACCCAATAATTTATATATTTAACAAGAATATATGAACTGGTTATATCTTTAATGTTCTCTCAATCCATATTCAAAGATCATTCATATTAACATTAAAAACTTATTCAGTAATCAGTCTCAAATTAGTACATTTTATATAAATTATAATTGTAGATAATTAATAATATTAATAGGACAATTATTAAAATATATATAATAATATTTGTAATATTTCTTAATATTTAATTTATTCAAAGGCTATTTAATTAAATTATAAAATGTATCATTTATCTAATGAAAGCGAATAAAATTCTTAATTCTCATTAGATAATCTTCAGCAAAGTAATGATAATTTAACGATATTAATAAAATCAATGTTAAATTTAACAAATTCAATCAAAGAATCCAAATCTATTAATAAATGTACAAATTCAAAATTTCGTTATTCTGGTGTCGATTTTTCCTTAGAAATATTCAATTTGATATATCATGCTGATTTGATGTTATTAATAAATTCAGATTACTTAAATTATTCATTCTTGAGGAAAGAATTGTTTGTGCATAGTTTCTATGGTATTCAATAGAACTTCAAACTAAATTCTTCCAAATATGATAAGATTATTTAGAAAACTGTGATTCTTTACTGTGTGTATTTACACGTTTATGATAACTAATAAATTGCTCGATGCGATTCTAGGATTCTTTGTCATTTCAGAGCGAAATTCGGTTAGCTTTAGCCATTCAATGAAACTGAGTACTAACATAATTACACTCAGAATTATAAATCATAAATAGACAATGCTTATTATTCACCCAGCAAATTTCACGAACGAATTTCAGTTCCGCTGGGGTCTTCATGCTCGGTGAGGAATTTCAGAGAATGTTAAATTCTTTCAACTGTGACCTCACTGACCATTAAAGTTTAATATTTAATTTAAAATTTTTTAATGTATGCTAATCACTTATTCAAAATTTGATGGGTATGAAACTTGAAAACATGCCGTGGACCACTTACATTTCGATATGTACCCCAATTGGTCCACCTGGATCATGTTACGCAACACTGTTCTAAATACATAAGTATGATTTCAAATTATAAATTATTCAGATGTTTTGACAATTTTTTTAAAGCTGTTTCAAAATCAAGTCAATTTTTTATATAATTAAAAAGCAAGTCAAAATATTAAAACATATACTTCAGAATTTATAAATGGAATTATCAGTGACTCATTAGAATTTTTACTGATATTGTACTATGAATTTTGACAATTACTATCTTCCTACAAATCAATGTATGATTTTTTTACATATTCACAAAATTTCCATAAATTAATTACTTAACTGTAGTTTTATTAAATCTCAATATTATTTGTTATCAAAACATTTCGTGGCATTTTCCTTAAAAATTCCATGGTAGATACTGATATTTCGTTACAAAAGTTACATCTTATATGACAGCGATTTGCGGATTGGGTATATTTTCGGTTTTTGAAACACTTCCAAGATTTACAAGTATTATTTATAGGATCGTTGTAGTCTGTGAAAGAAAATTGCTAGAGTTATTTTAAATGTCCAAAATTAAGATCATTTATGGTACTTAAGATGTTTTGGTCGGTACGTTATGAAGTGGTAGTTTGATTTTTACTTGATAAACAAACAATTACAGACTAAACGAAATATATGAATAAATTGTTGCTGATACAGCAATAGTGCTTTGGTAATTTTTTTTATTAAGATTTTTTGGTGATTATAGTAATAAGGAGAAAGTCCTTGAATTCTCCTTTATTTAATTTTTCTGATAAAATAATAAAAAGTTAACAATCGATAAAACTTTTCTTAATTTTTTTATAGTTTGAAAATTTCTATCCATATTTCCTTAAAATAAAATAGAAACAATAAATAAAAAAAATCTCCTGATAGTATTATATATTGTAATGACTTACATGTGTACATATTTCTGATGCAACCAGACTCTATTATTATTTAATAATTTTTATCTATATTAAATTATTGTATATTATTATCTATATTAAATTATTATTTTTAATTATTTAAATATATTTTTTTATTATTATTATATTTTTTACTATTGTTATTATATTAAAATTATTATATTCAATTCTTTAAGTAGGTTTTATTATTTACATTGACGACTTTATGTTGTTGTGATGATAAAAAATAATATTAAATGTTGATCGATATTGCCATCACAAATAATATTTGGAATTATATTATCATCATAACGCAATTTAAGAAGAATAATTTTTGAACTCATTTCAATTAACATTTACCTCAATCGGAAGACAAATTATCGAGTAATTAGGCCATTCGTAAATTCACCAAGTATATCGTTTCCTTTTATTGGAATTATAAAATTATGTAATTCTGATATTGTCAATTCGTGACAAATTTACTGATCCCTATTTCATGATATATAAAAAATTCTACTGTGACATTATTTATTTAACGAATTAAAGTAATTACTCTTAGGAGTTAGTTGTAATAAATTAATATATATTATCATATTTATTTATTTATTTATTTTGATAAAGATGGGCTCCTTGGAAACTAAATTATAGTTAACCAGTTAGCCTATTTTAACACAAACATATAAACTAAATTAACCAAGAAATACCACAGAAATAAATACCATCTGATATTTCCCCAATTCCAAATACATGGAAATCAATGTATACTTTCCTATCCACTTTGCAGCTTCATCTGATTGATTTTTGCTGTAAAATGTTCTGCATTACTATCGATTTCGTTTGTTCCGATGAGTTTTCTTGTACTTTCCAATCGTAACTCGCATCTTATTATTATCTCTTTTCTTGTCACCATTAGCAACACGAATATTGTTCTCAGAGTCACAATTTTGGTAATTTTTGTTTTCATTGTTCACATGTTTATCGTTCACGTGTTTCCTTCCCATTTCAATTGAATCTCTAGATTTTATTTTTTTATTTTCTTGTAATAACCAATAATGTTTTCTGGAGCATTCATTTGCCAAACAAATTTGTCATCCTGAAAAACTCAGCGATATACCACTTCAATATTGCTATTTCTTTGCATTGATTCACAGTTAGGCTTTTTCAAGTTTCACATTGATATAAGTAATTATTGTGTTGTTAAGTGGGCCGCGTGGTCGTCGAATGTGTTTGAAAGTCATGATAAATCTTTGTATGTTATAAAATGAAGCACAGTCATTGCAACTTAATCGTTATTTTTTGAGATGCTTAGCGATTTTGATAGTAAAGAATGGTAAATTGGTCGTCAACCACTAATATCAAAAGAAATTCTCGTGCCAAGTTAGACTTTGGCATCCTAATATGAACGGTATTCGATTAATAATGCGTTTCATTTTGAAATGATCAATTTTATTATATTTTTACATTAAATCCGTGGTAAAATTATTGATTTAGTAGAAACAAAAGGTTTACATCTGTGTTATCTAACAATCTTTCTTAGTATAGTCTATGATAATCGCAAAAATCTTTTGGCATCATCATAAAACACGGTCCTCATTTATTGATTCTATACTAAGTTCTACTGCATTAATATTTCTCAGAATTATATTTACAATTATTAAAGTAATATTTATTTAAATTATCTTCATTCTAATCATTATCATAACAATTATATTAAAATTTTTATTAGTATCATTATGTAATTAAAAACTAAAAACAAGCACTATATATATAAACATTTTTTTTAGAAAAAAACACTTATACGTGTACTAAAAAGATCTGTTGATTGAATTATGCATTGTTCACGGAAATGAGAAAGTATGCAAAGTTTCAGCTTAATTGAGCATTGAAAAGTTGTTGAAAAATCAATTTCAAGATTTGTACCTGACAAACAAACAGGTGAAGCTTATATAAAAGTGTGTAAAATATATATTGCATACTTTTTCCCTAAATCTAAAAAATATGAAAATGACATTTGAATCATAACTTGATGATGTATAAACTTGATTGTTAAAGTTCTGTGCATTCAATATTCATGCATGTTGTATAAATGACTTTGTATAGATGAATAAAATGATAAACGAAAATTTGGTACAAAATAAAATCCTTTATTATTTTTCGCAACATTTTCAAACAACTTTAGTGTAAGATTAAAAGTTTGAAACAAAAGACATTTTTAGTGTAAATGTTAATCAAAAAGTAATGAAAATAATTACATTTATTCTCTAACTTTTTTCTTCAAAAAATCTTTATTATTTATTAAATTCTTGATTAACACTACTTACTTTTACTTAGGAGTTCATTTTTTTGAGTCGAAATTCAATTTTGAACTAATTAAAAGAATATTTCGTTCGTTTTCGAAAGATGTTTGAATTAAATTTCTTTTCCATTTAAAGGAGGAGATAATGTTCCTGATGAGCCTAATTCATATGATTTTGGAAAAGGGGCGGGATTTTATGTCAACGCTACCAAAGAACCATGGAATAAACACTTTAATATGTATTCCTATATAACAAAAGAAGTAAAATTTTCGTTAAAATAGTATTAACTTTTAATGAAAATTCAGTTACCATCTGTCATTGAGACAAATTTCCCTGCTCTTTCTAATAAACAAGGAATAATGGGACATAGGTTCTTTGTTTCTTTTGAAGTTAAATTTATTTAAGATAATGATTTTAGTATGGGTGGTCATGGTGCTCTTATTTGTGCTCTTAAAAATCCGGGGAAATATTTAAGTGTCTCGGCATTTTCTCCTATTTGTAATCCAACCCAATGTCCATGGGGCATCAAAGCGTTTACTGGATATTTTGGTGAAGATGATAAAAGTATCTGGAATCAACACGATTCAGTTGAATTGATCAAATCAGGGCATCGTTTTTCTAGTGAAGTTTTGGTTGATCAAGGCGATTGCGATAATTTTCTAACTGAAAAACAGTTGTTACCGGATCATTTGGAAAATGTCTGTAAGGAACATGATATTAAACTGAATCTTAGAATGCTTAAAGTTCGTTTTTGTAATAATAAAAAACTTAATTTCACTTATGATAATTAAGGGTTACGATCATTCCTATTACTTTATTGCCACTTTTATTGACTTCCATTTGGCATTCCATTCTAAATTGCTTAATCACGGTGGGTCTGGCGAATAGAATTCGATAACTGTTTGATTAAAACATTTGGTCTATGATTGTTTTTTGGAAAATAAAATTTTATTGATAATTCATTTTTTATCATTCATTAAAAGTAACTTATTATAAAAAATCACAAATAAATTCTAGGGTTGAGTCGAGGCTTTGGAGAGATTTATCTGGAAATGTAAACAAAGAAGTTTATTAAGATTTATTAGAATCAATGAATAATTTGATCTCCTAAGTTGTGAGTTCAGACTTGTCATTAGTCTTTCTTGGTGCGGCTGATGATGAATTGCACTACCGTCGTCCAGGTGCATTGCATAAAGCCAGATGGATGGCAAAGTTGATCTACAGCTTGAAGATTGCACTAGATGAGAAATTCATTGAACAGCTTCCATCAGGAACAATCACTTTCGGGAATCAGACGACAAAGATTCGTGAATTTTCCACTTTCATAACGCATGTGTATTGCATGTGGTTGCTCACTTGCAAGAATGTTGTTGATGCACCATGGAACGATCTACAGTTGTTCAAGCGCCTACTATAGTATCAGTTGGTGAATAAGGATATCTCAACATCTGCAGTACGGGCTTTCAGTCGATATCAGTGGTACCTTACAGCTGAAATGTTACCACTTACATTACTTCTTAGAGGAATTAATAGTGTTTAGCTAAATGAAATGGAGCAATAACAGGTCTGTGATGCCCTTAGATGTCCGGGGCCGCACGCGNGCTACAATGGCAGTAACAGCGAGTTTTATTCCTAGCTAGAAATGGCCGGGTAACCTGCTGAAACACTGTCGTGTCAGGAATTGTGGATTGAAATTATCCCACTAGAACGAGGAATTCCTAGTAAGTACAAGTCACTAACTTGTGCTGATTACGTCCCTGCCCTTTGTGCACATCGCCCGTCGCTACTACCGATTGATTTAAAAATTTAATTTACATTTTTCGGAACCCCAACACTTTTTATACAAATTATATTTTCGTGTTTTTTCCTGTTTGGTCGATATATCATTAATGATTTCACTTTCATCAAACGATAAATCGTAGTCTAAATCCGAGAATTCATCATCATTCTCTCCATCTTCGTTTTTATTCGAGGAACAATTTTCAAGGCTTGGCATGTTACAATTTTTTAAAAAACACCGAATGTTTTTTTCAGTAAAAGTGAAAAAGTTTATTAAAAAAAGTTTTAAATGATTATTATTTCATAAAATAAGTTTTCAAAGTGACCGCTTTTATTGACCATTGCATGTTTTTTGAACCTATAACAGTGAGTGTAGTAGAAAAAACTTGTTTTTCACTTTAATAATAAAAATTGTTGTTAGATTTCATATATCACGAAGTTCATTGCCACTGTTGGACCTCTAAATATCTTTAAAACTGTAAAATATTTGTCACTTTTTCTCTTTATGCACAACCAAACACCATGGAAACCCAGACAGCTTAAATCTAGGCAATTAATTTTTTTGTCTATGGACCGTGATGTACTCTAATATATATATATATATATATA
>MQRK01167165.1:11008-21967 GCA_001938485.1 Girardia tigrina | reverse complement strand
AATGCTTTTCTTTTCTTAAAACAAATATTAAACTTAATTTAAATTGTTAATTTAAAAAATAAAAACTTATTATTTTAATTATGTTCGAATAGTCAATCACTTTAAATTTAAAAGAAATATCAATTTCCATCTGAGTGGGAGAATCACCATTCTAAGTTCAGCATTCTCAAATCAAAAGACAACATCAATACATTCACACATTCAAACAATTTAAAATATTCTTCACGTCTATAAAAAATATTAATCATTTATTAGAAACATTTTATCAACTACAAAGTAAATAAATTTAATTTTTTTAGTAATGCCTTATTTAACGTATTAATTGTAAATTTTTAAATCATGTTTATATCATGATTTAAAATATTTATTTTGTTTGTATTGTATAATAAAAATTGTTTTTTTTAGAAAATTTGTTTTTTTAGTACGAGTAAGTGTTTCGATAAATATTCGTAAAAAATAAGAGAAATTTAAACATTTTTAAACACAAAATATAGCTAAATAGAAAGAGCGAGGGTTACAGGTGTTTCAAATGCATTAATCAATAAAATAAAAATAAAAGGCAAGCCTCTGGATGCTGCTCGAGTGTGAAAATGCGGTACTAAAAGGGTCACAATTCCTCATTCTGACAGTAAAATTCCCTAACCCAAGATGGATAATCAAACTACCAAACCAGCAGTCCAGATTGTTAGAAAAGGATGATTTGAAAATAAGGTACATCTGGTTGAATTTTGATGAGGTAATGCATTTTAAACTCCTCCCAAAGGGCCATATAATAAATATTCTTTTCTACTCTTAGGACCTGCAAATGGTTGGTGAAATTTTGTGAATGTGCTGTCCTATTTTAATAAATTGAATTGCGGAACTTCTACTTGACAGTTTCTCAGCTCAAACTGCAAGGACCTAAACATATGATTCATTTTCATACAGTTCAGACCTCCTGCAATCTAGTTATTACAAGTTTCGGATAATGGCTCACTTTCTATGAGGGCGACTGTTTGAGGATGTTTAGGAAGTTGAAATTGATTGCCATGAGATTTTTAGATCGAAATAAAATGAATGATATTAACATGCAATCGAATAGTTGAAGAAAAATGAGTACAGGCAAAATAAAACGATGGTTTTTACTTTGAAAGTTAATGTTTTTTGTTATCTTTTGTGTAAAATATACATTAAAGTACCTGTAAACTTTTGCAGTACCCAAGTAAAATCAATATTTATACATCAATACTTTTCATTCGGTAAATTGAAATAGTAAAATAATGAATGTCGAAACTTTATAAAATAATAACTGTACTATAAATAAAGTTAAGACCCATATATTATTTTGCCACTGTAACATTTATTCTATCAAATTTTTCTTGATAAAAACTCCTAGTTTTTTATGATTATAAATAAAAGGTGTGTTTCTAGATTGAAAGTATTAAAAATAATGTATCAGAAATTAATCATTTAAAGCATAAATTTAAAATTTTTTTATTATCAAAAACATTTATCATTTAGGATAGTTATTTTGTCATTAATAATAGTGTTCATTGTCAAATACACCAAATTCTCTTTTTACATGGTTTTGAAATTCCCAAAAACAAGATATGTTCGTTTTATATGACTTTTTCTAATAATTTTTAAAAATTATTTTTTACGAAAAAAAATCAGACATTAAAATAATAAAAAATTATTTATTGAAAATGATAACAAATTTGAATTAAAAAATTTAAATTTGGAAAAAAAATTAAAATACAATAACGATAGTGAAGATCAAGTCAGCGCTATTTTTCTTTCTGTTGATGTGATTCGAAAAGGGCATTGAATCACTACCAACTTAGTATATCATCATCTAAAATAGCCCCAATGTTGAAAGGGCCTCAATATTCCAACGTGAGCTGAAGATTTGTAGAAGAAACTAGCCATAATATTTTTAAAGCCTCAAATAACCGACTTCTTGATTGAAGAAAAATCAACAACACAGAAGAGTCCAGAAAAGAGTTAAAAAATCAAAAATAAAACACATTTGTCTGATGTTCCAGATATTTCTAGCAATGATAGTCATTTTTTGCACCAACTGATCGTAAACAGGTTCGCTTATTATCAAGTAAAATTGACAAAAGCTATGTATAATTTACGGGAATCAAGGCTTTTTGGTGCGGGACATTTTTTTGGTAATATGGAAGCAATAGGGAAACACCCATAATTCTTTTTGTGGTAAAAAAAATTAATTCAATTACGAAATTGATATTAACATTTAATATGAAAAATATCACTTTATTATTAAAGAATATCTCAATTTAATATGAAAAAATGTTTTAAAAATACACTTTTGCAATTTAGCTTGCCACCAAGGAAGAAGTTTAAATAACTGAATAAAAATTTTACATTTGGAATCTGTTTTGTATATTAAATTACGATTTTTTTAAAGTTTAATTTATATTTTTTCATAATAAAGGTTAATATCAATTTCATAATTGAATTAAGAAGTTTTTAAAAAAAAATTCTGAGTTGTAATTGTTGCAGACTTTGATTCTCTTCTTAACATTATTGCGAGCTTTGAATATTTCAATCACTTGTTTTTTTTAATCGAGTGTGTGCTTATGTCCTCTGACGTTCGTGTCAGTGTGTTTTACCTTTATGCATTACCTATGTCTATTATTTTTTTTTAAGAACTTTTGGTTAAACAATGTGAACTTTTTCTTTTCTGGTGAGATCATTTAAAAAGAAAGAAGCAAACAGTGTCAAACTTTCCCGAAGTCTCATACTTATTTCAATAAGAAAGATGAGGTCCAAAGAGAGCGATCAGAAGGGTCGGTTATTTTTAACTGTGATGTTACTCGTTGGCAGATCGTTTTCACGCTGACCATGTCCTCAACAAACGCCGGAGAAATTATCATAATTATTACGGAAACGTAATAATAATTCATAATAATTCATTTATGAATTATGAAAATTGCCTATGGCAATATGAAATAAATAAAAAAGGATCAATAATAATTGATCACAAAAAATTACAAATTAAAATATAATTATTTGTTGGCTCCTTTCAACAAATATTTGATTGCCGAAATAAAATTTCCGAACTGAAATAACTGTCGACGAATTGATTAATTCCGCCCGACCAAGATCAGTTACGGAACATACAAATTCTTGGAGTAATCTTCCCAACTTGTCAACAAAACAGATCTCAAATTCCTCGAAAGAACCGTTAGTCGTCTTTCGTGGCCAGCGTTATTCCCGATAATCGTTTCTTTCATATACGATTCAATCCACCGCCTTGAGCTGATCAGAGTTATTATCCTATTCATTACTGACAGATCTTTTCGGGATTCAAGTCAAAAGATATCGATTAATATTTGTTGTTTTTACTGTACATATCATCGTGACCTGTATCATTTCTTGGTTCTACCTCTCATATCCTTGTGTGATTTTCTAACCTGTGTATCACATCTGCTCCACTTTCTGTTAATAGTTGTTTGCAATTATAATATTTATTCGATTATTTATATCTTACTTACTTTATTCGTTGTAATAAATACGGCATTGCGTAGACGAGCTAGTGACGATCTTTGACTCACTAGCTCGTTTCCGTAATAGTAATCATGATTATTCGAACAATTTTTCTAAATCTTTTTAAAATATTTAATTTATAAAAATATTAATTATAAATAATAATTTAAATCATTTCTAAATAAATACACAAATTATAAAAAAATGTTATCAAAATATTAAAAATGACTTTAATTTAAATCTTATTAAATTTGTTTAAATTTAATTAAATGCTTTTCTTTTATTAAAAAATATTAAACTTAATTTTAATTAACACTGGCTTTTTGCAGCGTATATAAGAGAATGATGATTATGTAATCAATTATATAATAAAAACTCTATTTAAAAAGTTTAACAGAGAAGTTGAATGTGAAGCTTGAATATTAATTTTTGGATCCATGGATTTTATTAATAAGATCCATGGATCCAAAAATTAATATTCAAGCTTCACACTCAACTTCTCTGTTATACATTTTCAAATAGAGCCTTTATTAATTTTAATTGTTAATTTAAAAAAAATAAACTTATCAAACTATTATTTTAATTATGTTCGAATAGTCGATCACTTTAAATTTAATAAAAAATACCAATTTCCATCTGGGTGGGAGAATCACTATTCTAAGTTCAGCATACTTAAATCAACATACAACATCACTACATTTACACATTTAAACAATTTAAAATATCTCTCACATTTATATTTTTCTTATGTTTGTATATTTCGATAGAAATGGGTTTCCTCCCTCCTGACTAAATACAAGTAACATTAGTGACTTATAGCTCTAGAAACTTTCCAGGAGTCTGAGACGTTATCGCTTGCCAGAAGTACCTAATTTATTAAGGGACCCGCTTATGCATTTCCGTATTCATTCTTAGAAAAGTTGATCGCAAGTCCCACACATTTGAGAGACTCACGCTTAATAAAGCTTCAGACACTGTTACCTAGAGATGGAATTAAACCAAATCTATTTTCCCATGGACATAACTTGGGAATTTGTCCGACTGGGTAACGCAAGTTCCCTTGGTAACAAGTCCCCTCGATGAAATAATTTTTTGTCTGGATTATAGATTTTAACTTATAAAATTGTCATTTTGAGAAAAAAATTATGAATGTATTTTTACAAGGTTTTCTCAGGAACGTATCTACCAATGTAAAAAGAGAATTCGGTGTACACTAAATTACAATCAAAATACTTTCAACACACTTTTTTAACATAGGAAGCAGCATCTTCTTCGGTATAAACTTCCCCACTAACTGCTCCTCTACGCCCTCTTTTTTTACGAGACGCAGATGGTGGTTCTTCCTCGGTTAATAAATCGTCCCGGGAACTGGTACTATTAGCACAGCCACTATTTGGGACATTAACATTCAGTGCATATCGATTTTCATCAATCTTATTGTCCTGGGAAATATTTACATGTCGCATAACACAAAATAATTAACAAAACTTTATATAATTTATCGAAATAATCTCTCATATAAAGAACAGGATTTTCGGGTTTAATGACACATAAATTTATAATACATTCTTTTAATAATTTTTGGATGTTATTATTTTTTATGTAAGATTCAGCTTCCCTTAAATACAATTCATCTTCCATAATGACTTTAAAAAATTTTATTTTCGTAATAAAACAATAAATTCGAATTTTACTTTTACATATATATATTAATTGAAATTGTCAATGTTTTTAAAACATTTATTTACATTATTTAAATAAACAGTTGATTTATTTTAAAAACTAAAATTAATAAATTTTGATGGAAAGTTATTATCAGACGAATATTAAAAATATAGTAGCTATAACAGTTCCTAAGAATTACAAGAAATAGTTTTTTTGTTTAGAAATAAATTCATTTATAATGAAAATCTATTTGTGAAAAAAAAAATTTCACGTAGAAATAATTATATATTTTTTCAGAGGCTTGTTTTATTGTTATTTTGAAGTAAGGAGAACAATAGTTTGAAAATTAATTAGTTAATAAAAAATTGAGTTAAATATTTTGTATCACTTTTTTAAAAAATCTTTAATTTGGTTTTCTGAAGATCTTTTCTGTTACAAAAAAAATCATAATCAGTTTTCGTAATTCATCGAACTTCAATATTATTTTACTAATTAAATAAAGATCGCAATCGCTAAACTGAAATGACAAAATGCAAAACTACAAATGTGACCGAATTAAATGAAATTTTTGTAAAGAAGATTCATTTATTTAATAACCACTAAATTCGGATATTACGCAAATTCGGTATTATATATATATATATATATATATATATAGAATTGATAATGGAATTTTTAATAATAATGCAAACAAGGCCATTTTTTGAATATTAAATTTATTAACAATACATAGGCGTTTCACCATTTCGGCATCTTCAGTGCAATGAAATAAAGTGATTAATTACTAGGGCACGGAATTTAATGACCTTAAAAACTAACAAATGACTTAAAAAATTGATAAAAATGCAAAAAATGACCTAAAAAAGTTTAAACAAAAGACTTTAAGAAGTTTTTCATGCATTCTTTATTCCACATTATTACAATATGTAACAAAAGTCATTTTGAGATTTTCCCAAGTAAATGATCCGCGATTATCAGCAAAAAGATTTTTGAACATTGAAAATGATCTTTCAACGTCCACGGAAGTAACCGGCACATATTTAAAAAAAGCATGCATCACCAAACAAAATGTCCTCATATAGTAACTCCCAATTTGACGATTTTCCAATTAAAACATCATTGATCTTTTTAATTGTAGCAAATCCTGAATTTTTCTCGAATACTTTTATAAACTTTGAATAAACTACATTGCCAATGAATCCTTGTGACGACTTGAGTACATCATGAACTATGTCAATATAATTAATAGTACTATTTAAACTTTTTCCTCTTTTTTTCTAATTTTGTTATAATCGTTGAGATAATTTGAAAGTTCGCTTTAATATAGGCAATATCATCTTCAATATTAATATCCCTAAAGCATTCCTGTGCAATTCTCACTGATTCTTCAGCATCTAGTTTTTCAATGACGTTTTGCAGTATTTTAAAATTTTCTGAATAATAAGTTGCAGCGCATAACCATGTTCCCGATCTTGTTATTATTGGTTGAAGAGGAAGAGATAAATTTGGGGTAAAATTGCGAAACAATTCTACCCGAGATGGTGCTTTAAAATAAACTTTTTGACACTGCTTATAAGCAGATAATATTTTCAGATTTCCTCCACGGTTCGATGTAAATCATGAGCAATGCAAGTAACGTGAATCATTTTGGTATAAAAATACTTTAATTCAGTTGCAGCCTTTACCATATAAGGAGCAGTGTCAGTTAAGAAAATCATAATATTGTCTCGTGGTATGCCATTTGGCCAGAAAAGAAGCATAGATTTGTCAAATAACTTACAGACAGTCGAGTGGTTTACCTTTTCCAAAATTTATGTTGTTAAAAGAAACATATAACCTTTCCTTCCACATTCTAAAGTTCCAAATTCTACATTTCCTATATAACGGCCGTTCGAATCAATATTTCATCGATTGAAATCCATATTTTTTGTCGCCTACTAAATCACGTATTCTATGAATAGTTTTTTCGTAGCAAACTTTAACATATGCATTTTGCTGTGTTGGTTCATAAGGAATACATTATTCGGTATAATCCTCCAAAAACTTTCGAAACTTAGGATTATTTAGTTTGCCTAATGGAATACTTGCATGCAACAGGGCTTCACACAATTCCATAGAAAATATACAAGGACTGTGACTTTTCGAAGTGAAAGAATTCATTAGAGTTTGCTTTTTAACATTCATTCGTTGTAAACCCATAATATGCTTCTTTCTTGAAACATGTTGCTCCACTGTAAATCGCTTTTCAGTCGCTACCATCGTATCACAAATTTTGCAAAACGAAACTTTTTCATCAGTAGAGAATATATCGGTTCCAAATTCCTTTGCTAAATTTCGCAAATGTTGTGATATTGTTGGCTTTTTTGGGCATAACAAATAATTTAAATTATTTACAAAGACTTTTGAAATATTTACAAATTTTATATTATTTAAACAATTTATAATATTAGATTTAAAATTATTTTTAATTCAATGAATATAGAAGTAGAAAATATATAAAAATAACCTAACAAAAAATAAAATGACCTAAAAATTGACAAAAATGACCTAAAAAATAAAATATTACCTCCAAAGTAAAAAATAACCTAAAAATGACTTACAAACTGAAAAATGACCTTTAAATTAAAAAAGCATAAAAATGACCTAAAAAGGTAAAATAATGACAAATAAAAATTGCCCTAATTAAATTAAAATGTATTGAAACGTGTTCATATACAACCAATACACTTGGAAGACGTCTCAAAATAATGAAATGTCAATAAAATCCGTGCCCTATTAATTACTATTTATATAGTTGAAAAACTATTACATCCTACGTCTCAAAAACATGCTTTTTTTCTTATTTAAAAAAAAGTATTTTAATGATATTTAAAAACCTTTAATGTGATGAGATGAATCACTTTCCACGTTTAAGCATGTGTTGTGGTTTTGTGGTTTGAAAACATGTCAACATATTTTGGGAAACTGAGTCGTTTGGCTTTGAGTCCGCAGGTTATCGGTAACCAACCATAAAACACTCTTATTTCAATGTAGCCTCTGCATGTATATTTTAACTCCTAATCTCTCGATGTCTATGACCACAACTTGCCTCGCACCCAGCATATTATCTGCACGCAGTGATAATTGATGAGGACCTTCCAGGTTCCAGATCTACACAGGTTTAAGACCAGATAGACCAGATCAGCCCTAGTGAGTATGATGTGATGTTAGGTCAAAACGATTTGCATTAATTTAATAACCCCATGATATGTTGTTATATTCGAATATTGCTGTGATGACCCCAGACACGGTACTGTATATTTCATCTTGTTATGTTAAACCTCCTTAGCAGGTATAATAGCTATGACAACATTCCATCTTTTATTATTTTAAGCATTATAAATCATTTATAAAATGCATACTCGAATACCCTAACGCGAATCCTCCATTTATGTGTGTGATTTTAATGTCAAGATTTAGTGATATAGAAAAAGAAAGAAATGCTAATTAAATTTTAAACTATTCAGTGCGTGTTACATTTCAAACTATGAATCAACAACTCGCAAAACAAGAAAAAATTATTTCCTAAAACACTTCACCATGTAAATGATACTTTTGCGGATACTCTGCCGTTTCCGTCGGTTCACGTAGTCTTCGCCCCTATAGTCGGCGATCGACCACTGCGTCCCTAGAGTGCGGGACTCCTCACACTCGTGGGCTTTCAGCTTCTTCCTTAACTGTGATTGCAGCTGCTCCAAGTATAATCGCTCGAGCTCACGGATTCGATTCTCCATCGCCACACCCCGCTTTACTACTCGGGCGTATTCCTCAGGCTCAATGGAAGCTTCCTTCGACACTCTCAGCTTCATTGACAAGCGCTCCACACTATCTCGCAAGTTCGATATCTCATTATGATCTGCTATCTTGCGCTTTCTTAACGTTTTATTCTCATGCTGAAGCCGTTCAATAGTTCGCTTGGCCTGCTCTAACTCAATCTGTTTAAACATCTAAAAAAAATAAGTTGTTGATTCATCATTTAATCTTATTCTACGTAAGCGGTCAGACAGATTTGCAGTCGGTTTCCGAAACTGCATTCCGGTATGAACTCCTGAGCTTTGTTATCGCTCATAGATCTCATACACCGGGGACCTATTCTGGCTTCGGCGAAACACACGCCAGAACCAGCCTTCAAGAGTTTAAATAATTTGATTTTAATCATGGCCCTACCCAGGGGTATTCGAGTTTGCTAGAAAATAAATCGTTATAAAAATATTCAGCGAAATAAAATAAATTAATATAAAAATGTTTATTGAAATATTTGTGCAATAAAATAAAAATAGATTAACATAATTAGTGGGGCTCCGACCGACCCTCGTAGAAGAATTTAATTTAAATGTTCGGAACCCGAGAGAGAGAGTAACCCACTACTCCTGCTCTCGGTCGCGAATATTCAACAATACCAGCCTTTGACTAATTTGTCAAGTTCTGTGAAATTTGTTTCTTCTCAAATTGGTTCAAATTTGTACTTAAGTCTTAAGTCATCAAACTTTTTCTAAAATTGTTCAAATTTATTCAAATTTTTCTTCTGATTTTCTTTAAAAATCCTTCTCTATTTATACCAGATTTTCAGTCTAAAATCTTCGCATGTTCCAAAACGTAACCGAAGTATAATCCTTGTAAATAACCTGTATAGCCCACCTCTTTCATATGTGTTCCTCTTTTTAATTTAAACTTTATGAGTAGATTTTATTGGAACAACACTAGGTAATACTAAATATTACATCAAAATTTCGTAAACAATATTAACGATAGGAGTATAAAAAGAATTGAAGGTAGATTGAGTAAATACTAACTGGTGAAAGTATAAATATTTAATTTGAATATTGAATTGTCTAGTGGAATAAATGATAAATGATAAGTGTAAATATTTAATTTGAATGTTGAATTTCTAACTATTCGGCGGAGTAAATGAACAATGCATGACAACAATATAGATATTTAATTTGAATACTGTATTCTAAATTATTTTAATTATTCTTAGATTAACCAACTGTAGATTAAAAGGTAAATTGTTAAATGTCAATATTTTATTCAAATTTAAGTGATTCAAAGAGTATTACTCGATGGATTAAATAAACTCTGAATTGTAAGGATGTAGGTATAAAAATTGAGTGTTCGAATTAAACTATTGCTTGAATGTGCTTCGGTGAATTGAGTAAATTAGAGAAGTGTGAACAGATACAGATTTAATTTGAACATTGGGACGTGATTTAAGAAAAGGCCTCAGAAAGCGAATTGTCAGTGCTGTCCACAGAATTAAGTGGTAGAATGACAGTGTAAATTTAGTATTTACTCATTTACTTGATAGAATGACAGTTGCGGTTATAATTTTATGATAGATCGAGAGGTGCAGGTTATGATATCGAAGCTATTCAAATTAACTTCCTCAATGAATATTTAAGTAGATGGTTGAAGGGGCAGGATCATGAGCTCTGTGGTAATTGAGTAGTAATAAGAAGCCTTTCAGACGAGGAATGAGCTCAGGAGTCGTTGGTTAAATGACAGTGCTAGATTCGGAAACCATGGCGTAATTGTGAAGTTAGAGATTCACTGAAATTAGATTGAGTATTTTGTTCATTCATGAAGGTACACATGCATATAAAATATTAATTATAAAATATCGAAAATATAAAATTATAACAACTGTTGCGGCAGCAGCGCAGTGGAAGCGTTTAACACATCCCGTCCTCCCGCGGGGTATCAAGGGGAGGGAAGTGGGTTCGATTTTTTGATTGTTGTTGTTTATTTTATTATTGTCAT
>MQRK01167128.1:2497-16379 GCA_001938485.1 Girardia tigrina | reverse complement strand
AAAACGATCATAACCTCGTGCAGCGTTTCTAGTGAGGTAAAGAAAAAAATTGAAAAGTGTTTCAAATTTCACTAAATAATCATTTGACTAAATACAGCATCATTTAACATCATTTCCAACAAAATTAAGTATAGTATGGTTACAAAAAGAGAAAATAAATTTAGGATTTGTCTCTTCAAGTAAAGTTTGGACCCCAATACTTACTCCTGACATTGAACTTACATTACTGAAACTTCCAGTCACGCAATTTTTCATAATCAAACCTCATTCTTAAAGAATTTTCTTGGTATTGATAGCAATTTGTTTTCCAGTATTTCTGTAAAACTGATAAAAACAAATAAATCTTTCCTGGACTAATGAATTTGTCTACAGGTCAACATCACGTATGACTATCGAAAATAGTTCACTATGTGAGCTGTCTGGAGTGTTGTCAACAATTATGGAATAATATTTTGGATTTCTAATTACCAATAGAATTTTTTTCCACCATGTCTCCGCATATTTTTTCAAACTCATTTTGTTTATCATTAGAAAGATAATTAATTTGAATTCTTTTTCATTCCTTTTGAGCATTTCGAACTTGAGTCACATATTCATTAAGAATCATATCATACTTGATTAAAAGATCAATTATTTCTAAAAAAATCCATTTGATGAGTCTCCAAGTGTTATATTCCGATCGGATGGAATGTCTGACGGATAATAAAAATCCCGCTTCGTCCGACAGGCCTATCTCGGATTGTATAACAGATTATTGAAAAAAACGAATTTAAATTTTTGGGAACTATACAAAGTTTAAAAGAATCTCTAAAAAACGAAAGGCCACGTTCAGCAAGAAATAAAATAACATCCAGTATCTGTATCAATATTTTATTCAATTTTTCTGTTTCGTCCTGAATATTTCTCATTAATCATTTCACTTCTCTTTCATTCTTCTCAGCATATATAGCATTTTCCAATTGACATAATTCTCTAAATGAGAATTTGAATTTTCATGTGTTTGAATTTTTTCTTTTAATTTCCGCCAACCTTTATCTCGGTTCCAACCTTTTGTGAAATTACTTTCTAATTTATTCGCAAATAAACAACAAGCACAATAAATAGATTTCGTCGATCCCCTATAAAAAAATCCAATCACGAGAGGCCTTTTCTCCCTTTTGAAGCGCTTTATGTTAGATATGAACTATAAATTGTTTGTTTTCGATGTCGATTGAGAGTTTCAGATTAATTATTCGCTCAGTATTTAAGAATGTTTTTCTAATATGCAGATCCTTTCACTGAAAGAGAGAGATATCAAAAACCACTTTCGAAACCAAATAATTTTCATTCTTAGAATCATTAGACATTTCCACTTTTTCTTCTTCTAAAATTGATAAATCATCATGTTTTTGGACCAATATATCAAATGAATCGCCATTGACGGATTTTTTTATTGATTTAAAAGAATCATCGTCTTCGTTTTGACTCACTTTTTCTGTAGCATAAAAGCAATAGTGACGAGCAAAATTTATTTTCATCCAAGTGTATGGAACAAGAACGATGATTTCAAGCGATTCCCATAAATTAAATAACCATGAACTAGGTTAACAGATTTCGAGAAAAGAATTTTTAGCAATATATGTATATAACTTTTACATATTAATTCACACTGCATTGTGAGGACTTTTATTTTGAAAGAATTTTTTATAAGGATAGACTATAAACCCGAATATCTAAAAGATAAACATGCAAATGCAATAACAACGTTCAGAAATTTTGTTAGACTATTCAATCAGTACCAAATAATGCATGAAGAAGAAAAGAATGGAGAGATAAAACAAGAATTATAAGCTTTAAATGAAGAATTAATGATTTCATAATGCTGAAAGACATTTCATAAATTTGAATGTAAAAAGAATGAAAATGTTAACCTTAATTTTGAAAGATATTATTTATATTATGTCATTTTATTCTTTTGAAATAGAACTGAAGTTGAAAATAAAATTAAGAGTACAAAATAATAATTTTCCATTAACATCTACAATTTTAATTTCCATAAAAATTTGATTTCAATATATTTTTAATTAAATTAAATTATGTACTATGGAGACAGAGAAAGAAAAGAAAATATCATTTTTGGATTTACTTATGGAGAGAAAAGCGTTTCTTATTATCTACAGAAAGAAAACTGACACGGGTCTGTACACAACTCAAAACGGTATCCACTAATCGAAATATAGTTTTAATATGACTAAAGGTCTTCATTTTTGTTCATGGGTTCTGTCACTATCATAAAATACAGTTAATGACAGTTTTTAGCTGAATTAATTTGTCAAATATTTTAATTATATGAAAATACCCGGAAAATATTGTAACATCCTTTAATATTTTAAATTGACAAAATGTTTCCTGCATTTTTACTAAATTATTTTAAAAAAACCTGTTTGGATCCAAAATGGTGAAGTAATCTGATTTGTACTCAGGGTAGTTATGGCGATGGAAGTCGACTAAAATATATATTTAATATGACAAACTGTAAATCAAAAATGCAAAGCTTAAATCTAAGTGAACAAAAGGATACCACAAAAAAATTTACCAGAAGTTTGTTTACCATAAACCTATCTAAGTCATTCTTTTTTGATTAACTGTGTCTGAATGGTTAGCATGTTACTGCATGTTGGCTCACCCCGATGCGAAGCTGGGAAAAAACGCTAGTTAGCTCTACGCGACGCGACTATTAAAGTGTTAATAGATATCATTATTATTTATATTCTCATAAGACTGAAGTAATGATAATTACAAAAAATTGTAAATGAAAAACGTCAAAAATACATCAAGTAACTAGTAAATCATAAAATTAAATTTTTTAAATCCACTTTTTATGCAGACAGAACTCTACTTTGCCAAGAAAGCTTTTAAAATTTAAAAAAATATAATTAAAAAACATATTAAAAATTAATTATAAACTACTTATTATTTATAAGTAGATATCTTGCGATTAATATTGTTCGGGAACTCCGAATTGTCCGATTTTTTCCCATTTTGGGATCTTAAAAAGTTTTTTCGATCAAAATTTTACATAATCATTTATTGTCATCGAGAATGAGTAAGTGTGCAAAGTTTGACGAAAATCGATTGAGTAAAAAGCCTTCAAAAACAGGTTTCTAAATTCCATGGATATATATATATACATAGAAAGTAAGTTAATAAAAAGAATGAAATAAAAAATGCAAAATAACAGGAAAAACCATAATTTATGAATTAAAATATTTGTTCGACCAAAAAGCAGTAATTTGTATTGGACAGTTTTGAATGACTGTATAAAACAATATTTATTATTGGAAAAATGAAAGACTTTAATTGTTCAAAAATATAACTAACCCTTACAATTGTAAATACTTTTTGATTTTGTGTCCGCAAAGTTTATAAGTTGTACGTTTATTGATGTTGAGCAGAATGTTATATACCTATGCAGCGAGTGTTTGATTCATGAAGATCAGAAAAAGTCTTGTTGAGCAGAAAATTAATTTAAAGTATGACTCAAAAATCCATTTTCGGAACGTTTGAGACACATTTTTTCAGGGTATGTACGTGTAGAACAGAAAAATGGTACGCAATAAAAGCGTAATGATAAACAAATTAAAGAGTCAAATATGGACTTATAATTTCTTTATTTCAGAATTATAAATATATTATTTATCTGGTAAACTTTGTCTGATAAAGTTTTGTCTTAGTTTCACAAAAATTTCATGCACAGCTAATCTAAAATATAAATAGTGTTTTTGAAGTACAATAAACAATGTCTATTTTACTTTATTATCTCTATTATTATAAAAAACAACTAATGTGAAGATGTATCTAAGAAACATATTTTAAACAGGTGGTTCTCAACCTTTTTATGTCCACGAGTCACATGATGACCCGATCTGTACTTCCAGGCCACAAGTCCCGAAATTATATTAAACCGTCTGATAAAGTGATTTCGTTCTTTTACATCTGATTTAATGGTTCGATTATTAGAGTGGTTACATCCTATTACACTTTAAGTTGCATTGCAATATATGTTATTAATTATTTCTTATACGGAAGAAGTCAAAGAAAAAACGCTGAATATCATTAAAGTTTTGTCAACGTTAGTATGTCATTAAGTTGTATACCGATACAAATTATAAGTAATAATTATTTTAATAGGTTTAAATAAATAAAATGCCAGTATGAGCAGACAATTGATATATTGAAAATATTTACAAAAATATTCGAAGTCAAATCTAGCATACTCAATGCTACTCAAACAAAAAATAAAGTTTAAACACCAAACCAAGAGCTTACAAGTCATTGTGAATTAGTCAATGTGACTGGTGGAATTTTTTGCGAGTCCACTAAGAAATCAAAACGAGAAGTCATCGTCGTTGAAGAGACTTGAAGGAGATGGGTCATGCGACTGTCAGTAATACGACTACAGACTTTGGATTTTATGCTAATCAATTTCGAGAAAACAATCTTGCAAGTATATATTAATTTGTTTATGCAAGCCTGATGGTCAGCATTTTTAAAGACCTGAGGAAAAATCGATGAGAGTATTTCCATGGAAAGCAATATTGAGCAAAATATTTACCTGTAGGTCAATCTAAACTTTAGATTATTATCTACATGTACACTCACCATACCACAGTAAGTAGGCCACATGTTATATACAGTGTATATTTTTATTTTTGATCATTTGAGTTATATTAGGATGTAAATATCGAGAAGTGATCTACGGACCGCAGGTTGAGAACCACTGTTTTAGACGAACTCATGCAAAAGATAAATAAAGATAAGTTTTATAAATTTTCAATAGAAAGAAAATTATTTGTCGTAAATATGCACACTATATACATGAAAATAAATAAATGAAAATAAATGAATGAATATAAATAAATCTCACTATACTTGAATTTGTGTCAAAAACTGAATTATTTATATTCATATTCATTATAATTATAATATATAATTATAATTATATATAATTATAATTATAATTATATCTAATTATAATAATTTTATAATAGTAACATATTTCATATTAAGAATCATATCACATTATAAATATTATATTGAAAGATCAGCAAACAGTGAATTCAAATAAGTGAACACATATTTACCGTCGTGGAACTTTCTTGAGCCTGGAATACACGCAAATATTTTACATCAGAACCAATAAACTATATACCAAAATTTCAATCCGAAATTCAAAAATAACAATTATATTTAGAAAATATTTAATTATCATTTTAATAATTTATTAAATTTCCATTTTCGAATGTTTACATGTTGACCGTGGTAACATTAGTTGATAAATGATATATTTAAACAATGTCTTTTGATAACAAATATATTTATCATAGTATTTTTGTTGTTATTTAGTTTATTAATAAATGAAAAATTGACTCATGTGACTATACAAAAATATAAATCTTATCTTTTTATTTTTCAGTTGTGTTTGTAACATCAATTTCAGAAATCACTTTTACTCAATTTATTCATTTATTATAAACAATTTTCAAACAAAATTATCTAATAAAGTCTTAATTTATTAATCAATTCACCGATCTTTATTTTCCGATAATTCTTTCATTATGTTAAAATTGTAATCAAATCAAAATAATATTTAATTTTAAAATGTTAATGAAAATATTTATGACAATTATTATTTTAATGCAGTCTTTCAAAGTGGGCGATAACGCTCCATTGTTGGCGTTGGAGACCTAGAGGGGGAGTTAAGGGGCCCAGAAAAAAAGTGGGGCGTTGACGTGGTGTACAGGGGCAATGATTGATTTGTAATTTCATTTACTTTATATTTTAAATTTCACTAAAATTAAAACCTACCTGCTACTGAATACCGAGTAATTAGTTTATATTTTTACACTATATGATGGTATAAAAACTTAAAATACTTAACATAAGGATCATTTCCAAATTAATATTTGACTAGTGACTAGTTCATGCATGAGTCAAGCCTGCGCAGTGCCTAAACCTACGTTCTCCATAGACCATGCACTTGTACATGTACGAGAGTAGCGAGCGTTCCAAATATAATTTGACTTATACAGCACGAATACATGTACTCTTCAAATAGTTTTCTCACCTGGACATGCACTGCTAGCCTGGTTTGGCTCGATCATCCATACTAATACAAAATCTCAGTTGTTAGCAAGATTTGACAGTGAAGTTGTGTGGTGTTTTTAATCCTATTACTGTTTTTCTTTAGGAAATTCTTTAGAAATTATTATTTCACATAATTAAAGCAATCGTATTTTATTGCTTTTAATTAAGAAAGTGCTATATATTTTTTCTGTTATATTTTTAATGATAAATTGTTGTTTTTATATATAAGGACAAATATTTTCTGCTATTTAGTTGAAAAATGCTAAATGATAAATATAACCAAACATATGTGTTTTTTAAAATGATTTTTCAAGTTTATTAAAAGTGTTATATATTAGAAACGGTAAAGCTCTTTAAAAACAAAATAGATAAATTTGATTTCAAAATTTTTTTATCTGTTATGTCTGAAACTAAAAACTAACTAAACTAAAACTATAAACTAATTATTATAATAATTTGAATATTATTTGATATTATCGCGGTACACTCCTTTTTACTAATTATAGATATTTGGAAATTAAATATCGTTGTTTATATCGCTGTTTTGTGTGCTTTATTTAAACAAGTATTTAAGTTCAGCAATTTATTTATATATTTGTAAAAACAAGGTCATGTCGGAAGCAAAAAAGAAGAAACAGTAATACAATGCAGAATATAGTAAATATGGATTCATAGAAAACTCGACGAATTCATTTTTGCGTTTGTGCTTTCTTAGATCAAAAATATTTTCAAACGAAGGGATGAAGACTCCAAGAACATTTGAATAAAATGTATTCAGATAAGAAAATCAAAAATGTGCCTATTTTCAAGATCTTGAAAAATCAATCTGGAAATCAAATTCAAAAATGGATACCATCGATTTGGGCTACAAAAGTGAATTCTGCATTTGTACCATGATTTTCGCTCAATGATTTTTGATTGCATTCCTATCGTCATATTTGTGTGAACGTGGATTTAGCGCTATGACAACGCTTCCTACTAAAAGGAGAAATCGTTTGCAAGTCCCAACTACTTTTGAGTAAAATGGAACCTAATATCAACAAACTTGTTAAATATCATCAAATTCATCCATCTCATTAGATTAGTTTTAAAACTAAAATTGATTCTCTGTCTGTATAGTTTCTTTTAATTTGAGTAAAAAATATTATTAATATTATAAAGTTGCGTTTTAATTGCTCTCACTGGTAAAAATATCCAGCTTAGAATGTGATATCTTTCTGTGACGTAATGATTGTCATAATATTCAGAAGTAATTTGTTTATTTGTAGTTATGTAAAACAAATTTATTTTTTATACTTAAAAATTTTTTTAAATTTATATTTATAATTTTTATATTTTTCAATTGATACATTTTTTAGATTTGTATTTCAAATATTTTTAGTAATAACGAATTAGTAATATAAAATCAACATAATTTCAATAGGATTTATTAAATTTATACTTCAAAAATATTTTTAGCATTAACGAATTAATTGTAAAAAACATCAATATATTTTCAAAAACATTTATTAAATTTATTTTAGCGCACTTGTCGGATCACGATATATATGATAGGGGGTTAGGAAAAATTGTATTCATGTGTTAAATAAGTTGATAAACACTGTTTTAACGTATTTTTAATTTTTAGCCATTTATAATTTTTTTTAATTTTACTATTATTTATTTTTTTAATTTGTTGTTTATTTTCAACCTTTTATACTGTTTTTTTATGATTTTGTTTTTCAAATGAAAAATATTATGCTGTTTTTAATTTTGCATTTTAAATAAACATTTTATAATATTTTTACTATTTTTGGAAATTTTAGAAAATACCTTATATTTAATTTTTTATATTTTAAATATTTAATTTTGTAATCATATCCTTAATTCAATTTCAAATTTGAAAAAGAAGTTTTAACAAGTGTTAATAAATTTTTATAGCATTCAGGTCTGTTTTGATCAACTCATTTTCATAATAAAATAATATTTTAAATCAAATGAATTTATAAAGAATATTTTCAAATTCAAATCTAAAATATTTAATTATCTTTCTAATTAATTTTTAAAATTTTCAATTTCATTCAAATTCCAAATAATTTTTTAAAACAATTTAAATTTTGACCAGCGAACTAAAAATCAACTAACTCTTCATTCATCCTTTTTAAAGATTTTCTCCAGTTTTCAAATGGTGAATTACATTTTTCTATAATGTTATTTTCCTAGAAATTTTTAAAAGTCTCATCGATCTTTTCTTCCAGATTAACTGGTTGTCTATGTGGTGTAAGGTTAATTGGAGGTCCTTTCGTGTCTATTCTATGTTTAATAATCGTCGTACATCCGATATCCCATTTATCCGCCATAAAAACTCCCTGATGTTTTTTAACAATATCCACAATCTTTGTTTTATCTGTAATTTTCATAATTTCCAAGGCTCTTTTGAATCTATCCTCTTTTGTAACCTTACGTCCAAATTTGGCTTCTAAGTTACATACTTGATAAAATTGTTTCTTCACACAATTTTCTTTCTTTTTCCAATGTAAATCGATTCCGAACGCCATTTGCAATTCTGTCTCTTATTATGTCTAGTTTTACGTCTTTTGTTACAATGAAAGTTATATTTCTCCGTTTGTTTTTACTTTCTATGTCCACCAAAATTTTACCCATACAATCTAGTTGACTGCTGTTCGCACAGTTTAATTTAATATCTACCTTTTCTAATTTTACGTTAGTTAGTTTCTTAAAAAATTTTCTGTTGATTACATTTCCTCTTGCACCTGTTTCTAATAAGCAATCCTCAACGTTACATTTTATCATCAACTTTACACTCGGTCGGCTCTGCATTCTATCATACAATATAATTTCTGCTTTCCATTCATCTATTGAAAAAATTCTTATATCTTCTTCTGTACTTTTTCCTTCAATTGTTCCCACTAAACTTCCTCCGAGTTTGTTTTCAAAAGCTTCTTTCTTCATAAATTTCCGTACTTTATCATTTACTCTTACTTCCCTTATCTCAACATTCCTTTCATCGTCTATCACTACGTCTATAATGTTTGATAAATTACTTCTACTATAAATACCAATACTTTGGGAGTGACTGGTATCTTTAAATTTATTGCCCCGACTGGCTCCACTTCTGTCGAGGCGTTACCTTTTGGGTGTTCACTTCCTGTAACCGATTCTTTATATTCTTCTTCAATGTTATTCACGAATCTACGATTATCTCCTCGTCTTCTGTCTTCTCTATCCCTATATTTTCGTTGATTTTGACCTGTATTTTGCTGTCTTATTCTCCCATTTAGGTTTGTGAAACATTTACTTTCTCTGTGACCTCAATTTTGACATTTTTTGCATTCGATGTTCGAGCAGTTTCTTCTTACATTTCCCTGTTATCCATAACCATAAAATTTTGTTGGTTTTCTTTCAGAACAGTTTCTTATCATGTGTCCTTCTTTTCCACATCCAAAACACCTGATTGGTTCTCTTTGCCTCAACGTTTCAGTTGTGTAACCTACTTTCTCACAAGTTCTACATTTAACCGCTTTCATGTCTTGAGCGTATTTGGTAGTATTTGTTCTACCGACCCCTGCTCGGTTTGGTCCGTATCAACTGTTCCCTGAAACTGTCTCTATGTAGCTTCGGGATCTGTTTTGCACCCCATCGTCTCTTACTATATTCACATCTTCTGTCACGCTTTTGACGTCGTGTACTGCTTTTATATTTTATTTTATCTCCTCTATTCCTTTCACCTTGTTAAATCGCACTTCCTTTTTATGTCCAGATTGTCACAAAAATATCACAATAAGGCTTCCTTGAATGCCTCTTTTGACAAGTCATGTTTCAAGATCATGACTGCGAGCTTTTCTACTTTCTCAAAGAATATTTCCATATATCTTTATTCATCCTGTACCGCATGTCTCTGTCAAGTCTTCGAAAATTGAAGAAGTTTGAGAAAATGCTTTTCTCAATCGATCTTTATAGCCTATTATTGTCTTATCGACCGTTTTGTATCGATCTTTCAGATCTATGTCCAATAAACAGAGGACAATGTCTCCCATTCTTCAATAAATGTCTCCAAATGGTCGCCTTTCCTGTACTTTTCCGGTAAAAGTTGACTCTTAAAGATTTCCATTGCAGCCAAGGGCGGATCAAGGAGATAAGTCTGGTAGGGTTATTTTATTATAAATAAAATTACTAAAATTATAGGAATCGATTAAAGTATTTTATTATCAAAAACATGTAAAAAACACATTCCTGTTCGAAATACTTATCATTATCCTCGGGTAAAAGGTGAACTCTCCGAGCTAGAGTCGTTCATTGGAGTGCATTACTCACATCTTATTTCTATCCTAATTCTGGCGCATCTGCCGCAACTGTTGTAGGAGCAATAGTCACCGCATTTGACGTTTTTGCTCCATGTGAGAGTACAATACTTGAAATTGGAGACAATACACATGCGTCTCAGATTTTTTGTTATCGTCTCTGAAAACATGAATGTTTTCAGTATTGTTTCCCAAGCAACCTACCACAATGGTGTCCAGTCGAACTTCCTATCATTTGTGGTGCTTTATTATTCGAATATTGATAAAAAAGTTTACGAGGAACCCGGAAGGTATTTGATTTTGTTCACTGGTAAATCATTGCGCCAGTTGAACATAATCGGGTACGATATGAACCATTTGCCTGTGTTAGAAGAGGAAAGGTAGATGATGTTTGTGTCAAAATAATGTGTTGGATTTATAATAAAAAAGAAATTATACACAACATAAAAAGATAATAAAAGCCCAACACAACTAAGAGTGTGTAAATCATCCAATTCATCACATAATAATATAAATTGTAAAACAAACAAATGATGCATATGCAAGTCTGTTCACTTGAAATTCAGTGCATTGCTCAATTGATCAGGGTGACACCTCCCCCGAATCCTTTCAGTATAGCCGTTTTGATCACTTCATCGAAGGTCAAGTTGAATAAACTAGGTCCCATCATACATCCCTGCCTCACACCTTTTTCCATGGTAAAATTACTGTTTCCTACAGTCGCAATAAAATTCTCATGAAATTCTTTGATAAGACAGAGAATCTTGTCGGTTAAGGTGGTAACGGATTTGGCAGTGATGACGAAATCAACACAAACAATGAAAAAACGAGCAGATTTAGTAGTATTAAATATAACGGTGATGGAGGAGGAGGAGGAAGCCGATTTCAGTCGGAAAAATGTTGATGATTATCCAAAACGATAAAATAATCGCGATAATTTTAATAATAACAAAGACGATGGCGATTATAAGCGATAAAATAACGACAGAAACGGTTATAATAACGATAATAGAAACAAATCAAACGAATTCGGTCCTAATCGGAACAATTGATTAACGAAAAAGCGTGATAATTCCAATGAAAAACGACCGTCTTCGAATCGATACCACGATGATTCCTACGATCGAAAGAAAAACCGAGACGATAAACGATGCGATCGACGAGATGATTCTAATGACAACAACCACGACCGGTTCAAAAATCAACGAAACGATCGCGATGAATCGAAAGAAAATCGTCGGAAATTCGTTGACAACCATCGACGATATAATCGCGATGATTCCAGAGACCGACCGATAGCGAAAAGGTGGTAGCGGCAAAAGAATCCGATCGACGAGTCGGCCTGAATGAACTTCACTCCGAGCGAATTGAATTGCGAATTCGATGAGTGATTGACGATATTTAAATTAAAGGTAATCATTTGTCCCTCCCAGCGACCCGAATTTCACATCCTAACGCCAGGGTATCGCAATCATGCAAGTCCTGCGCTCACTTTGCTATCAGGGGTCTATATTTTAGTTGGAGGTGTATTTTTTTATTATGTTTGGTTTTAAAGGTATGAGGGTTTAATTTAAATTTGCATCTCGTCAAAATAATTTATTATTTTTTTAATTTAAAAGTTAAAATGTTTGAATGCTAATATGCTTATTAAATATTTTAAAATTAAAAATGATAAAATAAAGCAACTATTAAAATGTTAAGTATATAATATTATTTAAATTATTTTATAAATTTGTTTTAACTAATTAAAAGTTAAATAGAATTATTTACTTTTTACCCAAATTAAATATTAAATTATATAAACAGGTCAATTAAAAATGAATAAGAAGATAAATAATCAAAAGTAAAATAAGAAGTGTTTTCATAAAAAAGATAATTAACTTATTTTGAAAGATAAATAAAGAAAATTTATTTCAGAAGAACAGTATAAAAAGAAAAAGAAGATGAAAAGTGTCCTTATTTATTTTTAAGTTATAATTGTGAATTATTTAAGAAAAAGATTCATTAATCAACCAGAAGAAGATCTTTAATCAAGCGAAAAGGAAAGTCAATAAAATTGTGATCGTAAAAGAAAAGTCAATAAGATTTGGTGATAAAGATTAGACAGAATTATTCAACCGAAATTACGAGATAAAAGTGCTATAAAACCTGAGTAAAAAACATAACAAATAGAAGAAGAAAAGAAAAGAAAAAGTACGAGAAACAGAATTCTCAAATATAATTATATATTTTATTTAATATATTTCTATATATATATCCTAAACTACTTTGGAAACAAGTGAAATATCGTTTCTTCCTTTATCCAATCTATAAAATCCTAAATAGTTTAGGTTTTCTTCAACTAAATTATTTGTATATTTGTGGATAATAATAAATATTTTATAACAAAACTCTATTGTTTTTATTTTCTGTTAAAATTAAAATAATTTCACCTAGATATCCCAACAAAAAAATCAAATACGTATTTAAAAATGGAATATATTTTAAATGTGTTTTTTTAAATATTTTGAAAATTGAAAATGATATAATAAAAGAAAATCATAAAAAAATTAAATACCTATTTAAAAATAAAAAAATATGTTTTTTTAATGTATCCATTCACTATCTTAAAATTAAAAATGATAAGAAAACCATTAAATATTAAATATTTATTTATAAATAAAAATATTTTGAGTCATAACAATTTATATATTTTAATAGAAGTTATGAAACAATTTTAAATAAATTTTAAAATAAATTTTTAGTTTTAATGTGAAAATTATTTAATAAATTTAAAGTTTAAAATTTGCAAGATTTTAAAAATTGAATCGAAAAGAATTTAATAGATTAATTTGAGGCGAGATAATTGAATTAACAGGAAAATTTGTTTAAATATGTGAATTGTTGATATATTAATAAATTGTGATATTAAATTATGAGTTCTGAATTTGAAAATAATGACAGTGGCATAAACGTACTTACAAAAGTTAATTTTTTTTCCTTTTTGTGTGATTCCCATTTTTAGCTGATCTGTTTGAGTATGATGAGATTTTGTTATTAGTGGATATTGTAAAGATGGTTCCTATTTTTTATATTTTTTAATGGGATTATTGTACTAGAAGTTTGGATTTTTTATTGTATTTATAACTATGAGGGTTAGTTTTGGGGAGATATTTTTGGTTTTGAAAAGTTTGAAGGTTTATTTTATGTGCTCTTCTAAAGTTCATTTAAGATGAGTATTGCTTTTGTTGTGTTGGTTGTGGGATTGAGGTTTATTATATTATTTGGTTTACTTGAAGCTATTTGTTTTGAAATTTTTGTTGTTTTATATTGTGCATGTTTTATGTTGATTCTGAATATGTCTCTCCTACCCATTTGGCTGATTGGTATTTTCTTTGATTCCTACTAATTGAAAATAATTTAATTTAATTTTAAAGTAAAAAGATTTAAAATAATTTACGAATGAAATATTTAAT
>MQRK01167126.1:46427-59129 GCA_001938485.1 Girardia tigrina | reverse complement strand
TGGAGATGAAAAATGGATTTATTATGTTAACTCTAAACGCAAGAAATCGTGGGTTCATCCCGGCGAACCGTCCACGTCAACAGCAAAAAGAAACATTCATGTAAGCAAGGTTATGTTGTCCATTTGGCGGGATCAGAAAGGTGTATTGTACTATGAGCTGCTGAATTCGAATGAAAATGTTAATGCAGAACGTTACCAACAACAGTTAATGAAATTGAACGATGCATTGAAGGAAAAACGTCCTATTCCAGCCAGCAAACAGCGCACAGTGATTTTGCTCCATGACAATGCTCGGCCACATGTCGCAAAACAAGTAAAAAACACGTTGGAAGCACTTAAATGGGAAATTCTACCGCATGCTGCCTATTCACCAGATTGTGCCCCATCAGATTATCATCTGTTCCGATCAACGCAAAGCACTCTTCGGGACCAGCACTTCAGAAACCAGGAACATATAAAAAATGGCTGGAACAATGGATCGCATCAAAAGACCAAAACTTTTTTTTTCGATGGAATTCATAATTTGCCTGAAAGATGGTTGAAAGTCATAATTAACGATGGAAAATATTTTGATTAGAATAAAACTTATTATGTCATATAAATAAACTTGTCTGTTCTGCAAAAAATACAAAAAACTAAGTTATACACCTAATACTTATTTGTTATCTCAGAATTAATATCTTTCAAAAATTTATAACTATCATCTATTCTTAGGCATGACTTTTTCTGTGACAATTTAATAACTTACAAATCCTGCTTAAAAATACTGTAAAATATCATGTTGTGCCAAAGCTCCTCACCATACATCAAACAATGACAAATACTTTTAATAGTGAACATTCCAATTATTAGAAATGATAACTTTGTAAAGGATTCTTCTTTCAGATAATTTATATTGACTTGCTCTGTGACTTCTTGGACACGCTTTGAACAATATTGATGAATTTTAACATTACTAGGAAAGATCATGTAACCTGCTGAGTCACTATCATGTCAAGAACAGTGAGTTGATTGTATTCTAAATAATCGTCACAATTAATAGCAAAGGAATATCGTTAGAACGTGTTGATTACACTGAAGTCTATTGAAATAGTTGAATTTTGATCTAAAAAGAAGTAGCATATCAAAGATTGGAAAAAAGGTAATTAGACAATTAATACACACTTGAAAAAAAGCATATATAAATTGTATATATTATTATTCGACTAAAATGTTCCCGGGAAGGAATTCTGTTTGTTTTGCTGATCCGAGTCCCATGTTAAACGTATTTTAGTCTCTGAAAATGCATAATTACGAAATGATATTTTAAATTTATTGTTATGACAAATATAAACAAATTATAATCATTTTAAAGTAAATTATTTTTTTGCATAAAATGACTTATTAATCACTCTGATAGTAAAATTCCTAATTGAATCATATATTATCATCGAGATTAAACGTTTTGCAATTCTTAGGCTCAATCAAACCACAGGAAGTGGATCGAAAATTCGTTTGCAAGATTTACTGCTAACATAAAAATATGCAAAGTGATTTAATATTATTGGAGCGGAAGCCGTGTTTCCATATTAAACATTTTCCCATTGATTGATTTTCAAAATTGTTTTTTTTATTGTTTCAACCAAATATCGAGTTTTTCTTTGACGTTTATTATTTCTTATTCTAATTTTAATTTTTCTTTGCCTTTTTGCATAAACTCTTTTTGAGTTTTATCTTCTTTAGCTTTTTTTCAATTCAATATCAGACATCACTGACTTTTCAAATTCTCGTTTTTTATTGAACGCTTCAATTTCAGTTTCAAGTGAAGTAAGTGGTGTCAGTAAATACGGGAATCTTTTAATGTATAAACCGATAAGAATCTTAGATGAAATGTTCGTTGATACATTAATAGCCATTGGAAATTCTTTGAAATATTTAAAATATGATTTATATTTCATGGATTAGAAACATTTAAACAAAGGGAATCCTTTATTTTTTTATCAAACAATAACATTTATTCAAATTTTTAAAATATGATCATGTACATGTATCGAAAAGCATTTTATTAATTACACCGCTTGAAATTCGTAAACATATAGTTTATGCTTGTCAAATTGATACAGTAAAACAATCACAAATTTAAATTTCCATTATTATTCCACAGTACACAAATCAGATGTCTTTTTAACTAATCACTCAAAGTAAATCACAAATTTTTCGACACAGTCAATTCACAAATCATTTCCAAACATTTCAATCACTATAATAATTTGTCACATACATTTTGTGAACATTTAACAACTCATTTATATGATTCTTTTTAAATTAATTTTTTAATTTATTATTTATTTTAATTTACTTACTGAATTAAATTAACTTTATTTTATTATTTAAATTTTATTTTATGATTTTATTTATTTACTTAATTTATTTAAAATTGCAAATATTTATTTTTTTTAAATTTAAAACTGGCAAAATGTTCGATTATTAGATTCAATTTCCGCTCCAATTATCATGTTAAAAATTATTCCATTTCAAATACAATATAGAAGATCTCAATAAATATATTTGTTAGTGAACTTCCTATGTAGGTAGACAATAATTTGATTATTTTCTTCAAAAGAACCGATTGCGCATTATCTCCAGATATTCGAAAAGCTCACTGTTAGTTATTTAAATTAAAGTGTCGGCCATCGGATTAAGCTGCGATGGCAGACACCCCTTGTCCGCCGTGCATCACCATCTGTGGAGCGGTGGATACCGCTCGGAACGGTAAGCAGCACGCTCAATTTCCTCACACAACACCGGTTTGCTCCGTCAGTGGGATAACGTGTACAAAAGTGCACCACAGATTGAAACGTGCTGGTGTTGAGTTCGGCCGGTGTTGAGCCGCCGTTGAATAGTGTGGTTCGGCGGACTCATCATCTTGACGATGAGATTTTCACTCATTTATCATTTTTTCTGTTCGTAATGCGATGATTTGAAATTTACGGTGATTTAATACAGGGAGAAATGAGAAAAATTTATCAATAATAAAAAATAAGTATGATTAATTTGAATGTAATATATTATTTAAAACAAATATCTTTACATTTATTATTTAAACAATTGTTATTTAATTTGTTTCAGCAGTTATTATTTTTTTCGATCGTTTGACCGGAGTACCACATAAATATTAAATTTTAACTATTATCTCTATGGTAATAATTATTTATTTTCCATTTTTTCTTCCCTCTGATAATTACATTAATTTTTATTCACTGTTTTGGTTAACAAATTTATACTTATCTTTTTACAATTATTTAATATTAAAATATAATAAAAAATATTAAGAATAACAGTTAATTTTATAATTTCTTTTTGTCAAATAAATAGACATTATTTCTTTTTATTTTCTTGCAGAAAACAGTTATATAAAATTTAAAACTTATCTGATATTGTCACTGTTTTTAAAATTTGTACAAGAAGTATATTTTTAGACACAAGAGAACGTATATAATCTCTTGTCATTAATTTCCTTCACAATAAAGTATATACTCCATCTCTGTTGTTCTAAAAAAACGAAATCCACTTTTTCCTATTAGTCCAAACAGGAAATCAAGCGTCTTGAATTTCTCATAAGTCTAATAATACATTCACTTATCTCTAGACCTTTTGGGATATTCCTTAAATACTCTTGTAATCTTCATTCAAATATCACAAAATAGTTAATTTAATAATTATTTAAATAATTACTTTAATTCTTTAGTAATCGAATGTTAATCAATAAAATTAAAAACCTATTAAAGTATTATTAAAACATTATTCTCATTCTGTGAAGCATTCTTTAAAAATATATAGTATTTTATTTTCTAAAACATTTTGAAGATAACTAAAGTTTATTAATTTAGGCGGTTTAATCGTCATCGTCAGAACAAATGATTTTTTAAAAAAGAAAGTTATTTGTACAGTGCAGTTAGTGATCTTTCAAGACGTCATCAGTCCATCATTTAAATATTCCCTAACAAAGTTGTAGAGTGTAGAAATAACGAATTCAATCCCCAAAGAAGAATAAACTAATACTATCTATTCTGCTTTGGTCAGTTTAATAAGACTGAACTATATCTCTATTTGAGTTTAATACGAAAATAAAAACTTAGTTATTAAACGTAGACTAAGTTAATCAAATTGTGTATTTTACTCTTAAATTTAATGAACTTAGTCTCTATGTAACAGAATACAACTGTTAAATAATAGAGAAAATGATAAAGTAGAGTAATTAATAGCTAAACAAACGTTTAATCTTTCAATAACCTCTACAATTGACAACTAGACGAGTCCGATAAAATAGTGTGAATGAGTCAATTTAGAGTCAATGATGGGCAGGCACAATGAATAGTTGACTAGATAAATGAAAATTCGTTGTTCTAAATCAAATGCTAGATATGCAGACCGATAAACCGAGCAGTCGTCAAACGGTTAATTCGTTCGTAGGTTATAATATTAATTCTGTTAATCCATAAATTGATTTTTAAATTCAATTTTTAATTTTGAAAATTTTTAATAATTTATTTATCTTTAGGATTACTATTTCCTTTTACTATTACTCCATCTGACCACCCTTCCTCTTTCTCGGATCGGTCCTCTTGTAAATAGCAAAAAAATAATGAACTATCACAACTCGATAAATAAAAAAACATATATATCACAACAACAAACAAACACACAACAGATCATCTGGCTCCGAATACAAATCACAAATATCAAATAAAAAAATGCACGCCACTACATGAACTAAAAGACTAATAAAAAATAAAAAAAATCACATGTGAGATAGGCAATCAAAAGGGTACATGTCACACGAAAGATATGATCTAAAGCAAAAAAATAAAAGAAAAAAAAGGTGGAAGAAAACTCACATTACATAGAGAATGAAGTTTGAACATTAATATTATGATCCAAAGATCTTCTTCATATCTCTCTCTCTCCAAATATTTCTTAAATTGAGTGCACAGAATTTTAAAGTGCTGTGAATTTATATTTCTTTTTCAATATTTTCTATGTCCTGCAATGTTACGACTGTGTTTCTGGATTCCCTAACAGAGATAACGTGAAATCTTTCATAATCCAAACGGCTTTAGAGATTTATTTCCAAATATTCTTTTAATTGTTTATGGGTACAGGATATTACTTTCAAACTTATGACATTATCTAACGCTTTACACAACTAATTTTTAAATATTTTTAACAACTTTGAATATGGCACAGTTAGAACATATCCAATTTTTAAACTTTTATCATTAGTGTAAGACAATGTTGTTGCTATTTTTTTAATTTTCGGAAATAGGGATTTTGGTCTTTTTAAAAATTTTCAATTATAATCAAAATCAAAAAAATATTAGAAAATAAAATTAGAAATAAGAAAATAAAAAAAATGAAAATTTGTTTCAATAACAAATTTAATCGTTTGTAGTTTTGAATAAATTTTGAAAATTTTAATTTCTTTTTGATTTAGAATGGAAGTTAAGTCCCAATCTAACAATTAGTGTTGTAAGATTGATCTTGATCTTGAACATCTGTAATTTTAATATCATTATTTTGTCAATTAATTTATCAATAGTTTCTTTTGTTAGTTTCTCCACTATTGATTTCGAATATCCATGATCATATAATTCATTATCGCTTAAATCTATATTACGTAAGTTTTTAAAGATACTTTTAATATTAAATTTGAAAACACCAAACAATTAACGTAAATTACACAATTTTTATTATGTGCAACAATTTATCATTAATATCTTTATTGGAAGAATTTACTGCTGAGTATTAGAAATCTTAAATATAATTATTTACTTTTAAAACACAAATCTTAAATCTCAATCTTTAATCTGAAATCTTTAGTCTGACTCAAATTAATCAGAAAGAACTTCCAACATAAATATATAGACAAAGAACACAAATTCTTTTATGAAACTTTATTTCAAATAACAAAAAATAACAAGTCAAAAATAATAATAATTCAATTCTTGATGACAGAACACAAACACAAATCAATATTTCGTGCGAGTTAACCGACTACAGTAAAGACTGTGAATCTTCCAAAACGAACGATGATTTGATTGAAATTTAAAATTTAAAAACCTTTTTCTCCCATACGGGATACTTATGGTTTCTTTAATAAAACAATATTTTAAAGGATAAAATAAAAATAAAATAAATTTGGTATTCACTTTACTTGTTTACGTGAACTTTTCTTAGGCGAATTTTTCAGCAAATATTTTTGAGCAAATTAAAACTAAATTTGCTGCTGTTTATATAGTTATTTTCATCAGCCTTGAAAATTGATGAAGTAAAACAAAGACTAAAATATTTATAATTTTAAATTCCAAATGTTGTTAAACTAAATATTATTTTGTTTGAAATTAATAATTTTACCAAAAGAATTATTTTAAAATTTTTCTTACATAAAATTTTATCAAAAGTGTTCATATTTATTTTTCGAAACCCTAACAATACTTATGCATAATTGATCACAAAAATCACTAATTACATAAATAAGGTTTCGATTCATTGTCAGATATCTGACGATTTCGGTTGAACCATCGAAATTAATAAAATTTAGTTGGCTTCGAAATTGTTCTTGAAAACTTATTTAAATTCATTAAATATTTCATTAATTATTTAAATTCATTTAAAATTTAATTTTAAAATTTTATTTATTAAAATTTTTTGAAAAGATTTCATTAAAATTTTTTCCCAATCTTATTTTCTGTTACATATTAAAGAAATTTGATTACAAAATTTTTCAAAATTTATAGAAAGTCAACTTCAAATTAAAAGAAAAAAATAAAAATTATTAATTTCATTATAAAAGTTAGTTCCATTTTATTAAATAACAGAAATGAGTATAGTTATTGCTTTTTGTCTACTGGCAAACCACTTTCAATTAAATACGACTGTTTCTTGAAGTAAGCAGTATTGAATTTCAATTCACATTTCCATTTGAAAAATAGAATACAAGTCCTTAAAATATGGACTCCTTTGTTTTGAAACAATTTACATGAGCTTGTATTCCTTATAGAAACACTAAACTCTATTTCTGGTATGAATATAAATTACTTGGAAAGAATAAATCATTGTTTCAGTTTCTTATTTCCTTTTCTTCATTCTTCCAATGAAAGAGGATAGTTTGTAATTTGAATATCGATTTATATAACGATATTTTTTATAAATATTATTTTATCGTTAAGTGCAGTAAAATCAAATCTAATAGGAGAAATAAATAAATGAGTATTTATTATTATTGTGAAGAATAATTTCTAATATAGTTTATTGATATCGATGCCTGAATGATAAGGTGAATCAAGGAACACTAATAAAGGCTCGACCTGATTTGTCCGGGTTCTATTTTAACCGACAAAGTGGTCGGTTGATTTGATCGCTCCGTTTGAGAAACGTCATCATTCACGATTCGTTTAAACATAATATATCAAATAGTTCAGCTGCAAAGAAAATATTTATTTTTTGGAAACAGGGATTATTATTTAACAACCACTTTTCTGCTAATTAATCCAGTAAAACAAAATCATGCTTTATACAACATTCGTGAAATATAATGAAAATATTACATTCGTTATAATTTACTTTTATTTTGTAGTGTTGGGGAGGCACAACATAGTTTATTACATGCTATGTTTGGTATATTGTTTTAGGATTGTGTTTCTCTCACCCAAATGGAAGATTGATATTTTAAATGTTTTGAACCATCGGATTATTGGGACAATTTTAAAATGTAAATAACAACTTTAAAATTAAATTAATATATTTTATTAAATAAATAAAAATATAAATATATAGATGATTGTTGGTTACAAAAAACCATTTAAAAACCAACTTCGCATTTTTATTTAAATAGAAATTCGTAACAAATTGTAATTTAAATTTCCTCAAATAATTAGAGGTGATGACGGCGAATGAAAAAGTTAATGTCTGGTTTGCATTGCTTTTTTTTCTGGAAGAGTTGTTTTGATGAAGACAGGCGGAGAGAACGTGCTTTGGTCTGTGGGAGGAATATTCCTGTTAGAGTTTCTAGATAAATTTAAATTAGAATGTTATTGAAAGATGAATGTTTGTTTGTGTTTAATTTATTTATCCTTGAACTTGCTTAGAAAATTTAATTTGTATTTTTTGCAGTGTATGTGCGTTTGAATCTGATGTTTGTAAAAAGCGTTTCTTTTACATTGAATTATGACTGGTCAAAAGAGATTAGAATGCGGCAATGATGAAATAAAAATGTTTTTGTGTATTTTATTTTTGCTTATCTTTAGAATTGTAAAAAAGATTTTTTAAATCTGTATTCCTTCTTATGATAAGATTATGGTTTAAATTTGGAAAATGTTAAAAAAGGATAATTTTAATGAAATTGATTGTAGATGAGTCTTCCCGCTTGAAGTACGAAACTGAGTCTGATTCAGAAGGGATATTTGATTGTCCGTTGGTTTTTTGGGAAGTATAAGTGATTGTTCTGATCATAAATGATCAGAAAAGGGAGGATGTTTCGCGATAAATTTTAATCTAAATAATTTAAAACAGATTTACAACCGATTATTTCCAAATTCAAATCCGTTTCGATAAGCGTTCTGTTCAACGTTCTCTATTCATCCAATAAAACCGATTCGATCAACGCCGATCGATGTTCGATTTATTCGTGTTTTGATTTCGAAAATTGCACATTAAAACAATCGAATATTCTTTCATTTACGACACTCAACGACGACGACGAAGAAAAACGATAAATCGAACTCGACGGTCGATAGAATAAAAGAGCAATTAAAAACTAGGTGTTTTATTCATCGTCAAACGCACCTTGTGTTTTGATAATCATCTCTGATTCTTTTTTTGTCCCGGCGCGAATATTCTGTCAAATAAATGCGATAATTTGAATTGTTTATCGATTGGTCGTGTTGGGAAAGATCGTTTTTTTTAATCGTAGATCGATAATTTGTGATTGGTTCTTTCGTCGAGTCGATTATCGAAATAATTATCGAACAGAATACCGTTGAAGATCACTCGATAATTTCCAAGATGATATTCGACGACGTTATTTGTTGTCGTTTACGGCGTCAATGAACGGGAAAACTCGATTGGAAAAACTCGATCGATTTGTCGTAAAATATGCTCCAGAATATTTCATAGATGACATTGGGATGCTCAGAGTTCTGGCTGTTGTGATTGGCTGATTTTTTTATTATTTTTTTTATAATGACATCAACGGTCGAATTAAATCGATTGAATGTTACCAAAAAAATAACTGTTTGTTTTATTTTTAATGTGACAAAATCGAACTTTGTTTTAGTGAAATAAAAATTTATGTTTAGCGCGAATTTTATTTTGAATTAAAAAAAAGTCGCCATTTTTTTCATGAGCGTCCTCGGAATCGATATCGATGCGGAATCCGTAAAAGTTATGTTAAACAATGCCAAAGATAAAACAATACTGAACTCTTGGATAAAAGACATTAATTCCACAATTATTAATCAAAAAAAATTTTATCACGAGCAAAATGTTGACAAAATATTCTAAACGATTCGAGAGATATTAAATGAAATGAAGGGTGACAGAATGGAATATTGGGGCAAATGCGCGGTGTTTTGTTTTGGAATGACGACAGAGACGAGTAGGGCCGCGATTGGGATTCTAATTTGATTACCTGGATGGATCAGAGATGTGATGCCGATGGTTTTGTTGAGTCTCTGCCGAGAATTCCGTCGTATTTGGTCATAGAAATGCTCGTTAACGGACAACATTTGAGTGAGAGCACGGAGATTGGGTCTAGGATCGCCAAAAAAATGCGAGATGATTTTTTATTTGTTCCCCCGACCTAACGATCACTCCCCGCTGCCGGCGCGCCGCAGCCACAAAACCGCTGCGTCCACTATTACATCACCAAAAGGTTTAGAAATAGAATTAAAAATTTATCAATCACGAACGATATTAAATTACCAAGCTTTGTGGAAAATTGTAATGGAGGGAATTCGAGTTGTTATGTTAATACAAGTATTGAAAATCATATGTGTGTTTTAATGATTATGTTGGATTATTTTCTCATCAAGATTTTCCTTCTCAAAATGACTTTAAATGTATTAAAGTTATAAATGTCGCCCTCCCTTCTCTTTGCAACATTTTTGTTGACTCAGAGCCCCCAGTCGTTCATAACGGGGAACGGCAACTCGCTAACATTTCATATATACGTAAGGTGAGTGGACGCACCTCTTCCACGTACATCTAACCAGTAGTATACGCTTCAGATCGCCTACGGGTTCGAGTAAATAACGGGGATTGCCCGATCGACAGTCTCAGCATCCATGGGGTATGTTTACGAAATCTATCCCTCATTAGCTACGTTTCATTCATTTCTGTGGTTGGTACTCGTTTCATATTTCAGACAAAGAGAGCCTCAATGAAGTAAGCGTCGGTCGATCTGCGTGTCCCTCGCATCCTGCTGTGGGCCTGCGCCACCTCTAGAAGGTTCTTCGCCGTTCTCCATTAATTTTCCTTCGTACCACAAACATCTTCTAACATACTTAGCTTTTTATTTTATTCACGATATTATCAATGGTATATAGATTTTAGTCTATGAATAGATTTTCGCTTTGATTTTAGATGTGAGATTTAATCTTTATTTATTTGTTATTTTATTTTATCCATTTGCCACTTCACTCTATTCAGTTCGTCTACTTGTTTTATTTTACATTGTTCCAATTTTATTTCACAACCATCAGTTGGTATTTACTGCTCGTTTTATTCGAATAATATTTTATTCGAACCAAACCGAGATAACATAATAATTAAGACCTTTATTGTTATCACACTCTTTTCTTGACTCAATCCATTTACTTATTTATTAATTCATTAATTATTTATTCTAAATTAGATATTCATTGTTATTAATTAACTTTTCTATTAAATTTATTTACATAATTTAGTAAAAGAGTTAACACAAAATACAGGTCTAAGTGAGCTCTTTTATAATTAATATTTCAAAATGTATTATCTGAATTTACTGATAAAATCTTAAAATAAAGAGTTATTATCCACGTTTTACTCTATACTAATATCTATTCACATCATCATATAACTCTCCTAGGTCTCACTGTTCCCCATACGATCTACTCTAACTCTGCAGTACTCATATTCTCTTCACACCACGACAACCCTTCTAAAGCTGTCTCCCGCCAATTACCTCCCACTTCTATTATTAATTATTCGTATGCTCACTTTCGGCAATTAGTCGCATTTCCTTCTACATAACTCCTACAACCAGTCATATTCCATAATACGATTATACTAGCCTCACAACCTGGCGGCTAAAGGCGTCTAATATTTACACGATAATAGCATCTGGCTTCTACATCAAATTACTAATTCAACGTATTTCTATCTACAATCATTTACAGGGGCACCTGGCTCTTCACTCAGCGCTTGTGTCACAACCTCTATTGCATGTTCTTCGGTCAGGACACTATCGAGTCTCAAATCGATACCTTCGGTCACCAAAGCCCATTTTTACTACATTGTTCTTCACGGTAAGACCAAGAGGTTAGGGACTGAGAGATGAGGAGAACATACGGTGTAAAATAAATCAAAAGAAATAAGCATAAAAAAGAAAATAATAATAAAAAATAAAATAATTAACCATTGAATTTAGTGCAAATCAAAATATGTACATTGAATCATGTCCATGCATCTACAGACCTCTTCCCGAACTCATCATCCTGCATACGCATAGGATTCACTTAAACAAAACGGGAATTGTCGAGTTTGACTATTCCCTCCTTTCGCAACAATCCTATGCCCGCGGAGTAATGTAACTGTCGGAGGGGGTTTAGTAACTTGTCACGTAAAATGTCGCGTCGTAACATAAATCTGATATTTGATGAAAAATTAATTTAAAGATATTGTATATTTACTATGTTTTTTTTGTATATTTACTTTGTTTTTTTACTAGGTTTTTTAGATTTACTAAAGCATACGTTTAAAGTTTAAAGCAATTTATTCAAAAGCAATTAGTAAAAAACAAAATACTATGTTTTATGAAAGTTTATACAATATAAGATTATTACAGATGCTTATGAAGTACTATTTTTTCTTTTTCAGTCATTTCGATATTCTGTGAATGATAAATCCCTTTTGGAATTAAAGCACTTTCACCATATAAAATTTCCATTTAAATTATAATTTTCTATCAAATTGAAAATAAAATTCTCTTATATAATAATACAGAAAAAATCCGATTTCTTTATTTACAGTATCAGATTTTTCGTTATCAAGTTTTAAATCGAAGTTGTTCTTTTGGACCCCTTTTGCTGTATTCCAAGGTCAAAATTCCGAAGGAAAATAATATTATTCATAAATTTGCAATTTTTTTTACAAAAGAATGAAGACTGAAAACTATTCTTGTTCTTAAAGACTTTCTTTCCGTTTTTCTAAATTTTCAATATTTTTATATTATATTGTATAAAAAATAATACTATCAATTTATGGAAAACGAACTTTTATCAAAGCTGAAAAAAATTATTTAAAATGTTTTTACATAATTTAATTTAAATTGATAAAAGCCGTTAAATTATGTCCAGATATTGAGTTAGTTTCCTTTAAACCCTCTTCAGATCGAATTATATTTGTACGGATTTTTTTTACTTTACATTATATATATATATATATATATATATATATATATATATA
>MQRK01167126.1:3388-35823 GCA_001938485.1 Girardia tigrina | reverse complement strand
TTGAAACGTCGAATTAACGTTTGTATTCACGAACTTGGTGGGCATTTCCAGCAGTTGTTGTGACTCTTTTCTTGTTATTTTTAATAAATTAAGAGACGGTGATTGTTCTTCACATAAAAAAGGACTATTCAAAATATTTTGTTATTGATTTTTAGAACACAGGATATCGTTCTTGTTTTAAAATTGCAGGTACACAGTTACTTTTTGAACGCACTATATTACAAATGATATTACAATGATATTATAATATTACAAAATATTGTAAAATCTTATATTATATAAATTATATTTTACAAAACAAAGTAAGGAAATAATTTTTTTTAAAAAATTTTACAATTGAGTTTTGATTAAATTTTTATTTAATACTAATAATAAATAATTAATTATCAAATTATAAATTATGAAAAAAACGCTCAAAAGTTATTAATTATGGTAATTAATCATTTCGCTGACAGATTATTCGTATTTACATTAAAATGCATATATATTTATGCATATTTTTATCGGAATTTCGAGTTAATCCTATTTATATTTTATTGTTGTTCTTTATTTATATTTAAATGTTTCCCTTTGCAATAAAAACAGTTTTTCAAATCGTTTATTGTTCTTAAAAGACAAAAATTGTTTCATTTTCAATGTTGCTTTTGCTGAATTATCATGTCATTTTATGTTAATCTTTGAAAAATATTTAAGAGACATGTCAAAAAAAATTAAAGTAAAAAATTAAAAACAATTAAATAAAAAAAATAAAATTAGATATTTAAAAAATCAATATTATTATCTAAATTCAAATCCAGACAAAGTGTTCATTGTCTCGTTTTGCGGGTTGACCGAACCTGTGTGTATGTATTTTTTAGGTTAGAGAGTTAAATATCGAATGACTTGCTCTGATTTGCCAGATAATCAGAGCGAATGGTAGTTCATAATTCAAGATATGATATTTTAAATCGACCTTCTTTTGAATTGAGATAATTAAAGGAATTTACTCGATGAACTGAATTATTGCTGATGATATTGATATATGTTAATGATTTGAATTATTAGTAATGATTTTAATATTTTTTTTAAGATGTGAAATTTTAAAGAAATTGTTTAAAGTTAATTAACTAAATCTTTTTTGTGTGAGATATTTTTTCAGATCAAAACTCAAACTAGAGAAAATAAAGCAATAAAAATTGACCTTGAAAAAAAATTTGTCGATATATGTCACACATCCCACCATCGCTCCATATATATAATAAATTGCATCAATACATTTCAATCATTAAAAAAACAGCGATATAGACAAAAACACAAAACATTTCAATATGCCTATATATCGCTGACCGAAATAATATCAATTTAAAAAAAATAAATAAAATCAATTATTTCAAAAATGGATCCGGAACCACGATAAACATTTATCTGCTACCACCAGTTAGTCTCTTGGATAACATTCAGAAAGTTAGAATTATATTGGGGAACTTTTATTTCTACCTTTTTACCTCAGTATTTTTGTACTATTAGGTTGTTTAAAAAATGATGTCATTTTTTGAATTGTCCTGATTTTTGATGATGCATTGAAATAAATCTTTATCATTCATTTATGTTTTATACATAATTTTAAAGTTTATGAAAAACTATATTTCTATGATACTTTTTTAAATATTAACTTTAAAATAACGTGTTTATTTAAAAAGTTGTCAACATGTAAAAAGCGCAATTACGAGCAATGTTTTTATATGAATTCAAACTTGGTCACAAAGCATCGGAGGCCGCCCGTAATATCAACAATGCATTGAGCGATGGAACCACAAACGAATGTATATTACAACGTTGGTTCAAAAAATTTCAAGGAGATGAGACCTTCAGAGATGATGATGGCCATGGACGGAAACCTGCTATTGAAAATGAAAATTTGAAGGCTCTAGTAGAAGCAGATCCACGCAAAACAGTTCGAGAGTTTGAGGAGGAACTAGGTGTCACGATAGGAACAATTTAAAATCATCTGTGTGGCATTGGGAAGTCGAAAAAAATGGATAATTGGATTACATACGAATTAAATGACAATCAAAAAATGTGTCGTTTTGAGGCATCGTCTTCACTTCTTCTGCGGAACAAGAATGATCCGTTTCTGGACCGAATTGTGACGTGTGATGAAAAATGGATTCTCTACGACAATCGAAGACATTCTTTTCAATAGTTACCACTATCAAGCTCCACAACCCTTTCCAAGGCCGAAATTGTACCATAAAAAGATGATGGTGACTGTTTGGTGGTCTGCAGCCGGTGTTATTCATCATAGCTTCCTAAATCGAGGAGAAACAATTACAGCAGAGAGATACTGTCAGGAAATTGTCAAAATGAACCAGAAACTCCAATAAAAACAACCAACATTAGTCAATAGGAAGGAGCTTATTCTTCGGCCACACATCGCACGTCTGACAATGCAACTGTCGAACGAACTTGGCTACGAAACTTTGAGTCATCCAACATACTCCCCTGACCTCTCGCCTACTGATTATTACTTTTTCAAACATCTTGACCTTTTCCTCCAGGAGAAATACTTCAAAAATTAAGGGGATGCTAAAACTGCTTTCAACGATTTCATTACCTCCAGAAAGCCAGAATTTTATGCAACCGGAATAAATAAACTTGTGCAACGTTGGCCAAAGTGTATTGATGCTAGCGGTTGTTATTTCGATTAATAAAGTTGATTCTACGTTGAGATATTCGTCTTTAAAGATTAAGGTTAAAAAACTATATTATTTTTTAAACACCGCCTGTCGCTACTTAGTTCATAGAAAAAATAACATTTAATGCTATTTTAATTCAATCTTATTTATTCTAAAATAATATTTACTTTTAAACTATTAAAATTTTTTTTAAACATTAATTTTTTTTAAATTTTAAATCAAATAAAATATTAAAAATTATTTAAAGTTCAACTTTGTTATTTTTAAAACTTATATACTTTATAAAACATAATTTATTTTAATTATATAACGAAACTTAATTTTAAATATTGTTAAAATTTTTTTTAAATTATGTTTGAAAATTCATTAGTTTTTAAATTATTTTAATTTTATCAGCGAAAAAATATTAACTAACTCCTCCTAAACATAATTAATAATTTTTAGTATTATTCCATATAGTATAATTTTATCAAAAAATATAATGTTTTAAGTTTTATTTATATAATTCTAATTTTAATTTTTTTTAAATTTTAAAATTTTTTAAAGAATAAAATAAATCAAAAAAATATTTATTACACTTTTACTTATTTTTTTCAGTTTCTGTCAACTTGTAAGAGCCATTTTGATCAATATTAAATTAAAGATAATTTGTTTTAATGTACGAATTTTGACAGTAAACATTTCTGTTGTTGATATTTTGTCGGTCCGACTAATGGATTTTATTAGATTTATCTTTTGTTTATTTAATTTTATTAAAATATTATTTATTCATTTGATTTTATAATAATATTTTACAAAGTGTATTAAAAATTCAGTGATTATTTTTTTATTTTTTTACTTGTTGTTTTTTTAAGGAATTTTAAGTAATTTTTATAAAAAATAAAATTATTAATGTTATCTTCCGTTTGACAACATAATTAATTCTCGTAAAACGTAATTGAAATTTATGTAATTTATGTTGTATTTTTTAAATGTTCATTTTATATTTCATTTACATTTCCGTAAATTTCTTTTTTTATATTTCTTGATATAGATTTACGACAAATATATCCCAAAATATAAGTTTTAATAATAATAATAAATAATAATAAGTATTTATTTTTTTACAGAACTTAAATTAGATTAAAAAAAATAAAAAAATCAATTAATGATATTTATAAGAGATTGATTTAATTTACTACATTTGTTTTGTTTTGCTTTCAGTAAACCGTCACAACGAGGTTATACTGGAGATCGACATTAAAGTGTATTAGCTGGAACAAATTAAGAGTTTCAAATACTTAGGCTCTACTATCACAGAGAATGAAGGAACGGAAAAAGAAATCCGAAGTCAGATTGGTATTACAGCAAGCGCAATGATTAAGTTTTTAACAGTTTTTAACCTCATAAAAAACTGAGCATCTCAAAAGCAGAATAAAGTTCACTAAGAGAATTGTTTGGGTAACACTTCTTTATGGATGCTAGAGTTGGACAATAAATCAGAAAAATATGAATAGACTTAAAGTGTATGAAATGAAGTGCTACAGGAGAATGCTGAAGATCACGTCGAAAGAAAAGAAGACCATCGACTTTGTCTGGAAGAGAGTTACATAAATACTAGGTAAAAGACTGGTGATGAGAAGCAAGCTAAAATTCTATGGACAATAGATAAGAAAAAAGCACTAGCGAAGATTATGAATGAATGAATAATGGAAAGAGTTAAATCAAAGAGACAAGTACATACGACCTAAACAAATGGATTGGATTGGACAAGGAAGGTCTGAGAAGAGAGAACACAAAAAGAGAAATGTGGCGAAAGCTTGTGCATAATTGGTTCCACTCGCTGCCCAACGGCCAAGATTCAGAAGAAGAAGAAGTTTTGTGAGAACTCTGTGTAAATTACTTAATTACTGAAAAGTTTGAAAATTATAAAATTGTGTTTAAAAACGATTACAAGTGACGAAATTTCCATCTTCTAAGAATTATAAAAATTGAATATTATTGCTAAAACAAAAACATCGATGAGTTTTGAAAACGCCTATCACCAGTTGAAAGAAATCCTCGAGAAAGATGGAAAGAAGTGCTAACAAGTGATTGAGCTGCGGAATGAGTGTGATGCATTTTTTATATAAACTTGGCGATGAGAATTTGATGATTAACGAGCAAATGTTTATTGCTGCTTTGGACACGGAAGACTAAAATATCTCCCTGGAACGTTTCCATTTACTTGAAACCAAATTTGAAAATTTCACAAGAGTCAAACGATTACGTGCAACGTTATGGGAGTATCAAGACAATTTTTTTTCTTTAATGCGATATTCAATTTTTTTCTAATCATCGAGGTCGAATTATTAAAATATTAAAAGACAAAGCTTACATATGTGATGAAACTTCCAAAAATATTCACAATTCAAAAAGTTTGTTTTCTTATTCTAAATTTTCTTATTTAGGTCTGAAGAGGTCATAACTGTAAAACTTAATCCATCTTTGTTGAAATCCATGCTTATTAGGCCATATTGACGGTTGCAAAACTTTGACTGCTGCGTCGGCTAGAGCCGACAACCTCTTTTTGTGAGTCGCGTTGGTTTCAGACTAAATGCAAAAATGGTCATCCCGTAAAAGTAGTTAATTAGAAAGTTTGAAAGTTAATTTTCATAAGTCCTACCGCAAACGTTTTATAAAGAAGAACATTTTCGGCTACAACAGTTAAAGTTTTAAAGAATTCCAATGTCTTAGAAATAAATGTATCAAAATTTGTGTTGTGTTTATGAGGTTGAGAACTGTTTTTTCTTTTCAAGGGAAAATAAGCTACAATTTAGTAATTACTTATCTTATGACAGTTAAATTATATAGTCTAATGTGTTTTATGCTTGAAGTAAGGATAAGAGAAACCCTAAATAAGATTCATTTAATATTAATTAAATTTACAGTTAACTTCATACCACATTCTACAGAGCATTTGTTCATAGACATAACCATTATCGGTGTATCATAAAAAGTTTGTTTTTTGTAGTCGACAAACGAGAACAATATAATTTATGGGCATCAAATAAATACAGAGAAAGAGGCAGAAAAAGCTATTAGAATCCCAATAAAAACATAGTTGTATTATATTCAAATACTAAAATTCGGAAATCACTAATTTTTATTAATCCAAATTATGGTATAAAATAATAGAATGAGAAAAAAATAATTAATTCCTCAATATATTCATATAAATTATTTTTTTAATAATTATTATATCACTTTTGAATTTATAAAAAAAGTAGAAAATATATATAAATTGCATTTTAATCTATAATGTTTTGAAAATTTTATTTATTATTATTTATTATTAATTAATTTATTTATTATTAATTATTATTATTATTGTTAACAGCTCTTTCAGACTTGTTCCTTATCTCTTTCATCTTTCGATATATTTTATTTATATTAAATTTTAATAACTCATTTATTTATTTATTTATTTTTTGGTAAATGGTGCGTCGTTACCGAATTCTTCTCTTTTTTTTGTACGTCTTTCGTTTTATTTTGTTTTTTTCTGGTATGTTATGTTTAGATTTAGGTTATATACAAATAGATCGTTATAATACTTACGTCTGGCACAAAAAGTTGTTAGCGCTTTTGGTTCAACTTACACCTGTGAATCGTTTCAAAATAAAAATGACTAAGCACAAGACACGGTCAAATATAACGGGCGCTAACATTCAAGCCCAATGACGATGCGCAAATACCAAAATAGAAATCGATTTGCAAGAGTTAACTGAAAGAATGGAGAAACAAATATCACAATAGTAAAATAAATATGCTTTATTTACTTCATTTTTTATTTTATTCATATTTATATATTTCTTTACTAAGCACATTTATTATCATTATTTATATCTTATTTAAGCTAATTTGTAGGACTATTAGTAAAAACAAGGATAATAAATCATTATGTTTCATTTTCTCACTCCAAAAAATATCTATAGGTGGTTAAATTATAATATGAAGATATATAATTTTAAATTCAGACCGCGAGTTATGGTGGTTTTCCAAAGTGGCCCTTAAAATAATTTATTTTGGCTTTCCCAAAATAATCCGACGTATTAAAATTTAAAACATCGGATTATTTAATCAATTTTAAAATTTAAATAATATTTTTTAAATGAAATTAATATATCATTAATAATATATATTAAATATATTTTTAAAATAATTAAAATTATTTTGTAATCGATATTGTAAATTAAATTGTAATTTAAATTCGTTTGAATAACAAGACGTTTAGAAATAGAAATAAAATTTTATCAATCATGAACGATGACTAGTTGTAAATGTTTAGTGGAGAATCGACCTAGTGGCAACTCGAGTTGTTATGTCAATAAATATATTGAAAATCCAATTAGTGTTCTTAATAATTACTAATTCAAATTTATTGGTAATTAACCATCTCTTCACACAGAGGTTTGAGCGTCATTTTCTGCCGTTCCGATTAATACCTTTTCATCTGGCACGATTATTTGTTTTGCGACACATCCGACTGACGAATTTCAAATAATAGTTTCACTCATTTATTTAAAAATATAAAATTATTTTATATATAATAACTATTGAAATAAAGAATGCTAAAATGCTCAATTTTTCTTTCACAAATTTATTCATTTTTATTTACTTTTGTGACAAAAACTGGATCAATGTTTCTAAAATGGTATTCAATCATTTTTATATATCTTTTTAATTCCTTTACCGATTCATACTTAATATTTCCCCATGTTTCATCATATTATATGTATATAAAATGTATATGTCAACTCATTTAATGCAAACCAAATAGAAACATATTAACCACACTTTTTTCCTACCCTTGTGCTTGCTTTTATATATGTAAACGAAACATAATTTTCATCATTAGTTAAATAATCACTTGCTTGACTCAAGCAATAATTATGAACGGTTTTAATAGAAAAAAGTATATTATTCGGCAAATTTACTTGCAATCTAACAGGGAAACAAGTCAGTTGATGGGCAAGGACTTCTTGAAAGAATATTTCAAACTGTGAAAACTAAAAACTGTCAGTGAAATCTAAATTTTTTATTTTTATAGATTTATGAAAAATGTACAGAAATATGTAATTTTCTGTCACCCATTTCAGTAAGTTGTTTGAAAAATCAGCCAAAACATGAAATCGCGTCATATTTATCGCCTTGAATATTTGTAAATAATGTGTCACAACGTTCACGATGTCCATCGTGATCCACGCGACAATGAGAAGAAATTACATGCGACAACAACAATTATTCGGATGTTTGAAGTTATGAAATCCTAATAATACAACTATAATAAAAGAAGTCAAAGAATTAATTGGTAATTACCACAACAGAACATGAGGTGACATCATAAACAAAATAATATAAATCAATTGTTCATGTTCAATGCCCAAGTATTCTGGTTCAGTCGAATTACGTTGATTTGCGTCGCATTGGAAAAATCTACCCACCGATTTCCCCATTGTTTATCTGTGACGCATCCAACCGGATCACTATTCATTTTGTTCGGGTTTTCTGGTTTAGCCGGAACTGGAAATTCGTATCACATGGCACTCTAGCCGACGAATTTCTATCAAACTACCGGCACCTAAACCACTTGCATTACGAGTTCACCCGACTAATGTTTAGTAACAGACTAAACAGGGAAATCAGCATTTGTACAATGAATTCCTTGTGACAATTTCGGTAACACTTATTCGTAATTGATCAGAAAAATACTTAATGACATTGAATTGATTAATTGTATTCATAACAATCTGATGTCAATTGTGTTATTAATAAACATTATAAATTTAATTTATATATTTAATTATTTTATAAAGTTAATGGAAGATAAATTATATCCATTTTCTTTTCCATTACACCTTCAATGGAAGTAACAATCTGTCGAACTGTTGGCAAATGTCCGCTTAATATAATGCTGCATGCAACCATGAGATCTATATTTTAACATTTTTCACATAATTAGACTTGTTTTTACATTTTTGACAAAATTATTTCATATTTTGATTTAATTTATTCTTATTTTGAAATTTTTTGACCTAAATGTTTTTGAAATATTTTGACCTGTTAACTTTTGTTTATATTTTTGAGTGCTTTTGGGCTTTTTTAGCGATTTTTCAAGAGTTATTATTTTCCCTGAAATAACTTATAACCAAATAAATTGTGAGGGTCACTCAAATAATTCTCATCAAAACCTTTTTTACCTTTAGTATACTTAGAAGTTAGACTACATTTCCTTTTCTGTCATCAACTATACTTCCTTTTGTCCTATTTAGCTTGCTAAATAATTAATATGTAAATTAACAAAATTTTCAAATTTTCAAGTAATAATTGATGTTAACTCAAAAAATTGCTCACTAAAAATTGCGGAAACATATGTAAAAAACTACAAATATGTCATTACAAAAGTTCTCTTCAATGTGTTTCGTTAACTAGTTTAAAATAATTATTTCAATTTATATTTTATTAATATTTTCTTTTATATTATATCATTTGGTCAATAGATTTTCTTATTGTATGTTTGTTTTAATTATATGCAGGTAAAATTTCGTATTTTACATGTAATTAACTTTTTATTCAATTCGCGTTTTTAAAGTTTGTTTCATGTTTTATGTATGAAAATTTGAGAACGCGTTTCTATTAATTCTCTTAAAAAAGTAAAATCCAATGCTTTCGTTTTGGGATAATTGTCAGGGATAATTGGTTAGGAAGACCAACAACTAGCATTGAAGAAGTATATGTCATAATTGTTTGTGAAAGGATTGAAGAAGATTGAAATGTTGTTTCGCCATTTTAAGAGTCACATAAATTAAAGAAATGAGTTTTCGCCGCCAATAAAAACAAGAACATCGAAAGACGTCAGTTTGAAGCACATAGGTTCCCCGCATTTTAACTGACAAAAACAAGAGAATTAGAGTTACTTGCTGTTAAGAAATGTGAAAGTTTATTTTACAAAAAAGGTTTAAGAAAAGATCATTTTGGTCGATGAAAAATGGATTTACCTTCAAGGCATATTTCCGAATGAATTTGACCTTGTTCGGGCGTTAGGCGCAAGTGATAGTTCAACTAGTGCTAGGCGGATGATATCTGTGTGAGGAATATTTGAATGTTATATGTTTTGTGTTGAATGTCGCATGTTGATTTATAATTGTGTCTCTCTTACCCAGATGGATGATTAAAATTTGAATTCTTATTATCTAAAAATGTGTTATGTTTAAATTTATTTTTAATTTAAAAATTTTAAATAAGTTAATTAATGTTTACAATTTTTAATAAATAAATCGAATTAACATTTTTTAAATAATTAATAATCATTTTAATTATTATCAAATAAGTTTTGAGTAAATATTTTAATAAATTATTTATTTCTCCATTTGCAAAAAATAATTTGCAATTTTATTTTTGGGGTTTACTTCGATATGGCCCCCCCATGCGAATCGAACAAGTTAATCGAGATTAAATTTTATAAATTTATACAAAAAATAAAGAAAATTTAATAAATGAATTTTAGCGAAATGATTAAATTAACGAGAAAAAATTGTTTAAATGTGTATTTAATTTTCATTAATAAATTTTTGTGTGCAATTACGAATTCTAATCTTTAATCAAACATCATCGAAGAAAATGGAAATGCTACGACCACTCTCAATAAATATCTCATTTTTAAAATTAAACTTGTAATAATTATTTGTTTCCAGTAGAATAACGTAACTCAATTTACATTAGACAGGTATAGAATCTGAATCTAAGGGTCGTTGGAAAAACAATTTTAAGTGTTGTTAATAAATATTTATATAAAAATTTAAAAGTTTTCCTATGGCATTCATAACTCGTAATATTTAACAAATAAATATCAATGTTCTAAAGTGTAGTTCTTCAAGTCAACATTTCTAAAATTACTTCTATTAAGTCATAATCATAAAGATTTCTAAAATAAATAATAATAATCATAACGCTCGACATTTTAGGGTCTAAGGGTTAGATAACCGAAAAGGACATATAGAAAGGAAAGTTTTAACAAAAATTAATGCGTCTTGCAATTTAGCGTGCCACATTTGCCTTACCGAATTGGTATGTGGGCCACTAATTTTATTTATGAAACGAAATCAAAACAAATGTGTTCAAAATATAATCTTTAACATGTGTTTTCAACAGCAATTTGCATATTTCTGTGTGAAAGAAAATCATTTATTTAATAATTTATTAAATATTTATTTTATTGATCAATTATTACTGTAACAAAGATTTTCTTTTAACGTCAAATACAATTTTGTCAAATATTTAATTTACTTTTTATAAATTAATTCTTATAAGTGATAATTAAAGTTTTTTTCAAAAACTCAACGACATTCATTGTGATAAATGTCGTGCTTGAGTCAGAGGCCATTCCATGGACCTCCACATGATTATTATTGGAATCAGTCGGGACGGCGGTTGTGAATGATGATTGAATCGCCCTAACCACATTCGAATGATTTGATTTTTTACCAAAAAAATGTCGAACACAAAATTTTATTTCCTAGAAAACTTTTTTTTGTATTTATTGGGTTCGTGATTAAAATTCAAAGTCACTATTCGCAAACTTTATTTTTAATACAACTTTCATTATTCAAACAAATTTATGAGGAACAATATTTCAGTTACATAAACCAGATTTTAAAATTCTAAATATAAATAATAATATCGATATATATATATAGATATATATATATATTAATTTATTCAATTTTGCATAAATCATATTTTGTTTTTGTTTTATTAATTTTTACAATGTTTATTAATTTGGAATATAAATTTAGATCTTTGAAATTATTTTAATGGACAAGTCCTGTAAAAATTCAATTCCTAAATAATTTTTCTTTAATTTAAAAAATTCAATTATAAATTATTTTTTAATGAGAATTTCCGTTGACAATTAAATTCAATAAACATTATGATTTTTATTTTAAAAAGTGTTACAAGATATATCAAAATTTGCTTTACAATATTCTTTTACTCTGAAATTGTTATTTTAATTGTGATTTTTTAAATTTATTTATTTATAAAAGTTTTTTCAATTTAATTAGTAAATTATTGTCATTACACTAATTTTTTAGAAAAATTATTTCATTTTAATTAGTAAAAATACTATCTATAAACTTAAATTTTTTATATATAATTTCTTTCAAAAGTTCTTTCAATTTAATTAGTAAAATATTATTTTTTAATTTATCTCAAATATAAATATGATTTTTAATTTAAAAATATCAAAAATTTACAGTTCACCGAAAAGAACCCCTAACAGTATTCATTTCAGAGAATTGGGAAACACAATTCTTTACGTTTTTTTATTTTAATATTTCGATACAAACCTAATCTACTGGGACACGTACTTTTGTCCACTTAGTTTATTTTAAATTTTCCTCGATAGTAGTAACCGGGAAAAAAGTTACGTTTTTATAGGTCATTGAAATCTTATAAAAATCTAAAAAATACAAATTAAAACATTTATTTGAGAAAATCCGAAGTGCAATTATTCCGATTTATAAATTTTTAAAATTTTTTTGAAAAAACCTATCACCATGAAGAATTTTGAAATAAGCAAGCGATTTTGCTTCTTTGCTAGTAACAATAGTAAAAAGTTTGTGATTAGATATTATCTTCCTAGCAGATTTTAACGATCAGTTGCGCCATCCACTCGAAGATGGTTGCATCCGTTCGTACGTATGTCTCAAACTTTAATTCATTTCTCATCGATCATAATGATCTTTATCTTTGCTCTTATAGACAAGTAAACATTTACAAATTCTTGATAGTAAGTACCTCTAACTCTCTTGTTATGATAAATCAAAATGTGAGAAACCCATGTGCTGCGAATTTCCATCTTTTCAAGTTCTTGTTTTAATATGCGGAGAACACTCGTTTCTTTAATGTCTGTAACTTTTCATATCGCAGAACAGGTTAAAAAGTAATCTTCTTCAATCATTTCTTACACAATTATGACATTTTCTTTTTTAGTGCTCGTTCTTAATCTTCTTTAACCTTCTCCTCACAAAAAAAACGCGCCCACCAAAACCTTTTCTCAATTACTCGAATTAAAATCACAAATCACTTGAGTTCTCTTGACATTAGTAATTGCGAGAACCTTGAGCATATATTGCTGCAGCAGAATGTGCAAGGTGTTTCTTAGTTCATTATTTATTCGTGGACTTAATAAAATAACGTTTATTATTATTAGAATTTATGTAAATGCTTTGGTATGTAATGACCCACCACACATTTTCGCGAATGCTTTCCGTAGTAATTTTTGAAAACAATTCCTTTACTTTTAATTTAATATGAAAGAAAATAAATGTCTGGAAATCGATCTAGTTATCTATAAGTAGTTTCAAATAATTGAACTATCGGTTCACCTAGGTTTTAGAAGTTAAGGCAGTGGTTCGAGAGACCTGATATAAAAATATTGGATGTGATCACTGATTATATTTCTGTTAAGTTTAAACCCTGCTAAATGATCTTCCTTCATTGTAATAGAACATAGTAACAATTATAACAGAATCGAATGCGGATAATCGATGTTTGGATAAAATTACATTTATAAATAATTTAAACCGCAAGTAGACGTATAAAAGCCATGATCAGTCCGTAGTCTTTACTAATTTTAGTAGGTTTACTGATCAATTTACCTAAATATTTGCATCCAATGTTGTTATATTTTAAATATAAAAATAGTTTGTGTTAAATAGTTAAATCTAAACATATTTGCAAATGCATCAATTTATTTAAGTCGTCAAAATAGTGAACGAATAGTCGGTTCATAATGATATATTTTTTAATTATTCCAATAAATATCGCTCTTGTGATGAGTGAATCGTGGTCGAATATTCGTTGTTTCGTCTCTCGGAATAATTCAGACAAAGATGTCGACTGTTCTCGGATGAACAGAGACACAAATGTCTCAGAAATGATAAGTATAAGTTGTGAATATGAATATAAAACATTGACATTGTCGAATACTGAATCGGGTACCTTCGATTTAGACGGATTCGCTCCCGGAGTTATGGATAGAATAAAAATGGAATTTCCGAATATAAATCATTTGAAAATTAATCATATAAGAATAAATCACATTCGACGAATTGATATTCAACCTTTATCGAATATTTCATCCCTCACCATCGTGGATCCTTTGAAGATTGACAGAGATTCTTTTATCGATATTAATCCTTCACGAATGTTTAGTTTACTTTTTCTATGTGGAAATAAAATAATAAATCAACATTTAAAGTATTCTTTTATATTGAAAATACAAAAATGGAGAATAATTCAACGAGATTGTTCCTATGGATTCAAATGTACAAAAGATATTTGTGGAGATAAATTTGTTGCTGAGTTCGAATTCAGAATTGAAGAATCAGAAATAAATGAGAAAAGAAATGAAAGAATTTTAAATTATCGAAGTTGTACGATAAGTAATAAATCGTGTTTACCAGCGACATCGTCGACCCATTCGACCACCTCGATTATCGAAAGAATCGACAGAAATAATATTTCTTTGAAGGAAGAAGTAAATCCTAGAAATAAAAATGCTTATTCAAACATTATTGAATTATTTATATTTATATTTTTTATTTTGATTGTGATTATTTTTGAAATAATTATATTATTATAATATTATATTATTATATTTATTTCTAATAAAAATTAAAGTCTTAATGTTTTGGAAACAGTAGAATTATATTTATTTATTGTAATATTTACCAGTAGGATATTATTTTTTTATGTCTTTGAAAGCAACAAAATCATTTATGGAATAAATGATATACTCAATAAACTATTCATCAAATTTCTTTCAAAAGATTAAAGGTTGCTCAACAAGTTTCAAGAATCAAATTTTTACTGTTTTTATGCTTCTCCAATCAGTTTTTCCATCGGAACGCAACCAACATGGTATACCTTCTTCCTGACTCTTTAATGTAATATCTCTGTTCAAAAAGATGATTTTCAGAAAAACCTTATAAAAACTTTAAAACAATGTCCGCCAATGAATTCTAGTTTTCCAAAAAATTATGACACCTCATCTTTAGGCTTTTTTAAATTGTCATGGGGTGTGATAGATGTTGTATAAAACTACACAATTAAGTCATTTCTCAAAATATATTTGATAATTAAAACAAATGTATAAATAACGCAAAAAAATATTAAACAAATTATAGGAAGCATATTTAGCTAATTTTAAATATATTAAAACTAATTTAAATAATAATAAATTTATAATAATAATTAATTAATAATAATATTCTTCCTAACAGGTTAAAAGTCCATTAAAAACGTATAATATTTTCCATTTTGTTTAATTAAAAATTAGTTAATTTAAATTTATTTTAACTTATCTAACACAATTTAAATAATAATATACTTTCGAATATGTATATCCAGAATCTATGTACATTAAAGTGTATTCCGACATTTTTATCAGTATTTCAACTTGAGTTGTCTTCATTACATTCATTACCAAAGCTCTCGGGGCTATGCACCGTTCCAGATTAATATATCTTTCCAATTATCTGAATCAATTTGACACTCAAATATTTTAAAAAAATTTTATTTATTATAGCTATTTTCAAAAAAAATATTAATTTGATTTATTTATTTAAACATTTAAAATAAAATAAATCATTTGAAAGAAATGTTTAGAGAGTGGCTTTCTTTACCAAGTATCCAGTAATCATACCAATATTTGGAAGTTTATCACGCAATAAAAAATGAACAGCCACTAAACGAACTAAACAGTGAACAATTTGTTAGTGGACAGCAACCAGCAAGGAAAAAGATATGTTGATTGTGCAGAGTCTAAAAACAGTTGTACAGACTTTGGATGATGAAATGAATGACATACAAAATTTAGATTTTCTCATTGATGTGATATGAAATATTAATACAATTTATTCATTGTCGGATTTTTTTACAATTTAAATGTCACTTATTGGTTTGTTGATTGTTTTGTTTTAGATCAATTCTTTGTGAGACGAATTTTTTGTTAGACCAATTTCTTTTAGACCAATTTGTTGATAGACGAATTAGTTTTTAGACGAATTTGTTGTTAGACTAGTTTGTTTAGACCAATTTGTTTAAGACCTGTGAGGAGGAATAGTTATGTAATAAATATTGTTTGTTACTAACAAAAATAACTAAGCTTAATTGTGTAATAATTATTGTGTGATTGCTGATGGAATTGACTGTGTAAAGTCAGTTGTGATGATATAATAAAATGGGTTACTTGTCTGATGTTGAATGTATGTTGATAGTATGTGTGTGTTTGAGATTGTAAACCAACGAAAAGGCTTTGAAAATGTGAGTCATTATAACATCACTATTTTCCTCTTTAAATAGTCGAGATTATGGATATTGTGTTATAATTAATAAATCTTAGAATCGGAATTAGTCATTTTATTTTAAATGGATAACCAGACCAATAGGTCGACTCCCATGTTTCTCTGACAAACACAAATTTATTTTTGACATCTTCACATAAAAATAATTTTTATTTATAATTTTGAATTTCTTTGTCAAAAAATGATTGTATCGAAATTTTAAAACTAATTTATTTCTTCATATTTATTACTATTATAGTAAATATCAGAAATTAATTAACATTACTGTTAAATAATTTATTAAAAAGGAATTATTATTCAAATTTAAATTTTTTTTGGGTTAAACTAAATAACTGACATTTCAATCTAAATATTCAGACTTTTATTTAGTGTCATTAACGAAAAATCACAATAGAGCTACATTTTAGCAAAGGATTGTCTGTATATGCAAGTGTTAACCTTTTCGTGATTAAAATTAGCTTTCATATACGCAATTATAATTGCATATAGGTGAATTAGATGCAGGCAAAACGCATGGTATGCAATTTAAATAATTAATTCCAAAGCCTTCAGCCTCAAAAAATTATTATGAAATGTATTTATTAAAGAAAATAAATTTTTAAAAGATGATGAACTATTTCTACCGTAAATTGAATAATTAAAATTTTTAATAAAATGTATTTTAAATGATTAATTAATCTAAAAATAAATAAATCGGAAATTAAGCTCAATATTTCACGAAGAATTATTTATAATGAATTTGCGATTAAATTTTATAAAAAACGTTTTTTTTAATTTAAATAAAATTGAATAAAATGTTTATGATAGAAAATTATTTTTAATAATTAATTAATTTGAATAATAAATGTTTCAGCTAATATATTACGGAAAATAATATTTGTATTTTATAAAATTAATCTAGTTTTTCAAACTCAAATATTTTATTGAAGGTGATTTAAAGGTGATTTAAATTCAGTTGTGTTGAATGTAATTCAGAATTCGATTTATTAAAATTAATATTTTATATGTCAGTCCGATTTCGCGAATCCTATTGTAATTGTTTTTGATAAAGGAAAAAAAGGAAAAAAATTATGATAACATCTTCAGAATTTGAAGAGAACAAAAAGTAGTTCGGTTGGGTCATTGGGGCTTCGCACCATTTTCGCTTTGCTCAGTATCTTCAAATATGACCGCATGACAATCTTGATTACACATTCATTACTTTAATATATAAAAATAATTATTTTAAGGAAGATTTCAATGGTAATCAGTCGATATTAATCCTAAAAACCTTCAGAAAGACATTTTGGATTTATTAATCATCAATTTACAATTATTTTAAAAATATTTATTGATAAATAATTATAATGAAATAAATCAAATTAGAATTTCTTCATTTAAAATCATAAAAATTTTAATTTTGTACTGTTTGAAAGACGTCGAATATTTTATAATGACATTTAATTATAAACAAGTGTCGACAATATAATGACATTTGTAAACAAGCTTTATGATACATTTGATTATTATAATATATTGAATACTATTTTAGTTTCCATTTTTTATAAATTATTATTTGGTTCGGAAATAATATAAAATATATAATAATAAAATCCTACCCGAGACGTTTCAATCATTTCAAAAATAATATAAAAAATAATAAATGAAAGATAATGTACATTACACTAATAAACAAAAACGTTTGCTTTAAATCAGGGGTCACCAAACTTTTGACAACGCGGGCCGGATGGTGCATTGGAAGATAGTCCCGCGGGCCGCAAATATAAATTATGATATTAAAAACGTATAATCAGTGAATACACAGATAAATGATAAGTTTATTAATAATATGGACATATAAAATTATAATTGTAATGACATGATAGTGAAAGTTTTGAAAATATATTCAAAACAATAACATTAAATTCCATTTAATAACGAGTTTTTCAAAAACTTGGACGATTAGGAGGAGGTCTAACTAGTGAGAATGGTGTAACTGTTGTTGATTTTGTAAAATATCTGAGTAATCCGGTAGAATCTTCGAAGCACTAATCATAAGTAAGGATATTAAATGTGAGTCTGACAAAGAAGTCCTGTATTTTGATTTGATATACTTCATTTTAGAAAAAAATTGTTCGCAAAGGTAAGTCGTGCCAAACATAGAAATAAACTGGCAAGCAAATTTTTTTTAAATTTGGAAAGTGGTCCTGTGAAGGACTCATGTGAAAAGCATATTCTTTAAATTTTTGAATAAATAGTTTTTATAAATAATATTTGAAATAAGTAAATATTTATATTGAAAATTAATTAAAAATTGTTTAAATAAACAATAATGTATAAATTTTTTGTATGTAAAAATCTTTGATTATAAATAAAACTTTTGATCTAATTTAATTGTTTTCCTCAGGGGTTTTTTGTTAAAAATAATCAAAGACCGCCTAAGGTTCCAAACGGAACCCACCGCCCAACGTTTGGCAGTGAACATTGGAGCACCGGCGCACACTGACCCGAAGCGACTTTTCGACCGGTGGGCACTTGACATGTGGGGATCACAAGTGACAGCGAAGCGGTTGGCTGTTCTTTCCCACCGGTGAACTTCCGCACGAATAAGGTGGGTCGGCTGTCACAATTCGATCCGATGGCCGGCACCTCATGATGAAATAAAATGATGTGGAAAATAAATATTATTTTAAACTGAATTCTAAGTTTTAAAATTATAATGAAAATGGTTTTAAAACTTTGAATTCTAGTTATCAGAATAAGTTCAATATAAAATATTATTAAAATAACTAAAAAAAGAATTTCGAGTTGAAGTTTAATAAATTGAAAGGTAATTAATTCAAGTTTAGGAATTATATCTAAATTAAAATTCAGGAAGTATAAATTAATTAAAAAATCATTTTACAAATATAAATTGGTAAAATTAGCGGGTTAATAGCAAAATATACAAAGGCAAAATATCCAAAAGACAAAATCTCCAATAGCAAAACATCCGAAAGGCAAAACACTCTTCTTGATAAAAAAAATATTAAACTTTTTTTATCTTCTTATAGATAAAAACGCAATCACAACTGTAATCACAAAAGATGATATGTGAGTTTAATTTTCCATTCACCGTAAAATTAATAACTATTTCTTCAAAAAAATACAAATAAAGTGTGAATTAAATAATGGGAAGGAATAAAATATTTTACTTGAATAACTAAATATTCCATCATGTTTGTGAAATCACAAGAAATGAAGAATAAATTAGCACATGAAGGCCATCTTTATGTGTGACGTTCAATCTAAAAAGACAAAATCTATTGGAAATGTAACAGGTACTGTACCACGGAGAAATAAGAAAAAAGTTATCAACGCATGCATATTCTACGTAGTCTACTACGGCTGTAGAACTGCGGACTAGAACATTAAGAAGTTACATGCCATTCATAACCTACGCACTTGCATAGTTATGAAGAAACACAGATTGAAAAGATTCATATGAACATGCTGGACATCGGACTCCCACATCACATGGACATTATCGCAAGTAAAAGGCTTACTTTCCACAGAAAGACGAAAACTTCAGAAGAGTACGAGACAATAAAACAAATCTGGAGGGGAGAAATACAGTGGGAGATCAGTGGGAGAAAGAAGCAATCAATCTCAGAAGACATACAGTGGCTATTTGAGGATGATGCGATGTCTGGAGATTTCATTAACCGCATTATTCACAGAGATCCTACTGTATCGAGGAAACATACATAAACTCCTTAATTCGATCAGGAAGACCCAAAAGGATGTAATAACTATACAGTAAGACTCCTGATTATCAACCAAGATAATTTTTATTTTTTTTATCTCATGTAAATATATTTGTTTTTTTTGGTATGAGCCTGACAATATTTTGTTTATGTAATTCATACTTTCCTTTCTTTTTGTGATAAAAAAAACATTCAGTCTTGTCTAACACGATACTTTCAAATTTTAAACGCCTTTCTGCTATGTATGCGTTCTGCTATGCGTTCAATCATTTACTGGCGAAATCTATAGATTATTTTATTTTATTTTTTGGATTAGTTTATTTAGAAGAATAAGAAGATCATATTATTTAAAAGATAAAGAAGAAAGTCAAGAAAGAAAAGAAAGCCAAGAAAGAAAAAGAAGAAGCTTAATTATATAATTATATCATAAAAGAATTAAATCAATAAAAAAACAATAAAAGAAATAATTAAAGTCATAACTGAATAAATTCAAGCAGAACTGTCAAATAGTGATAACACCGTTTTTTCTTGGGTGATTATCAGACCAACCTACAAAATAACTTTTGGATTATTTACATTAGTTTCTGGGACTTATCTCCTTTAGAAATCTATGTGTCTGTATTTCTTCTCAAATTTGGTGTAAGTAATTGTTGTACAAATTATATAGTTGTTTGTTAAAAGCTAACCTTTTTTTAATCGACATTTGTTTATTTTTATTATATTCACCTATAACTAAGCTCATTAAAAAATATCTTTTTGATTAGCTTAGTTTTGTTAGTCATTTAATCAATTTTCTTTCTCTTAAAGTAACGTGAATATTGGTTGTCAGTTGACTAATCAGAGTCGTTACTTTAACAAAGGACAAGAACAACTGTTCCAAAGCTGATCAACGAGAGAGATAAACGTCACCAATATCCAGTAGAAAGATGCCACAAGGAGTTTACCGAAAAGAAAGCAAAAAGTCGTACAAAACGAAGGGGTGACTGATCAGGCACCTGTACAGGGATCATAAATTGGAGGAGACAGAAGAAATTGGAGAACCAACAATGACACAGGCGAAAACGAGTATAACAAATAGCTCAGAAGAAAGAGTCGTGGAAAACCTAAACATTCCAGGCAACTAGATTCAATGCGTGACGGAACCCCCGACTATCTCGTCTGCGGTGGAGGAAGCGATAGATACTGAAGAAACACATCTGACTTTTAGGATTGCAGATCTAACTGCAAGGGGAAAGTTCAGATGTCGCTTTTGCGGCTGTACGAAGTCCACGAATACAGCCAAAGGTATGCAGAACAATTATTATACAACCCATGGGTGGTCGTTTCTCACAGGGAAGCCGAAAAGATGTCGGAGCCGAAAAAGATATCCGACCCCGTAGGAGACCTATCGGGGGTCTGCTAGTGATTCTTTGGTTTGAGTGGACCCTTTAAAGAGCCAAGAGGCTCAATATCATTCGAAAGAGATGGGAGGCCCACCACGGAGAAATGCCTAAATCGAGCTCAAACAAATACAGAGAACGAGGTTAGTATTACAGTAAATCATTCATGTAATCGTTCAACAATCCATGCAAATGTTTCCAAAGTACGAGGGCATAATAGAGAATCAACAGTGACTACGAGAAAGTCTTCACGTGCCGTGGTAAATGAATGTTTGAGCGGTGTATCAAATGCTGTTATTAGAGCCCTACTACATTCACTGGATCAGTCTGTGAGCAGAAGAAGACTGGAATCAGGAACATCATTAGCCGACAATCACAAAAATTTATTGTTGTTCAACATTTTCGTCTGGATGATGCTTAATGATCTTTAAGAACACCAATTCATCTATTTGAAGGGTTTTAATGTGTCCTTTCATTAATTTTCTTTGAATAAAATTGCAAAATTAAAAATTACATTTTATTTGACGAAATATTAATTCAGCTAAAAAGTAAATCACAAATTTGCAACATGAAATCTAAATGTCTCTGAACATAAGAATTCGTTTGACAAAATTAGCACAAAAATTTAAATTGCGATAAAACAAGCACAATATATATATATATATATATAATTTGTCTAAAACGTATGTTTGTTTGTCTATCACACTATTATCAAAATGCGAAATTTCGGAATTACCTGAGCAAATCCTAGTAAGGACGTGTTTCATTTGGATAGCCCTCATTGAGACATTTATTTTTTTTCTTTGCCGAAAGACGCTTGAAAGCCGACGAAATCGACCGAAAACCGTATAGGTCGTAAGATTGTTAAATCAACACCGATTTTGAATAATGCCGAAATGATTCCTACAATTGATTAATGACGATTTCTATCACTTATTTACTAATTATTTTACTAAAAATCAATGTAATATGAATTTGCAAAATTTCGTCATTAATAATAATATCAACATTTTATTTGGGTTAGGGGTTAAGATTAGGGTTAGTGTTCGTGTGAAGGTTTAGGGTTTATGGTTTTGGTTGGGGTTAGGATTTAGGTTATGGTTAAGGTTATAATTAGTGTTTAGGTTAATTTTTTTAATAATTAACGTTCAATCATTATCTTCCTTCCAAAAGGCCCCTGGAGCCGAATTAGTTGACCGGCTGTTAAATCAAGGCAGAATTCTAAATAATAAATTATAATAATTACGATTTAAAAATTAAAACAGAATTTTTCAAAGTCGAAAATTCAGCTCATCCGTCATATATGACGGGCTTTTTCTAGTTATTTTATAATTTGGTATATTTAAACAATTTACAATTTTAGTTTTTATAATTTATTTAATTTTCTTTTATATTTTGATATTTTATTTTAATACATATTTAATTTATTACTGTGATGATCCAATAATTGAAGGACAATTAATAAAAAAAATTTAAAAAGTTATTCAGAATTTGATCCTGGTTTAAATAAAACAATTAATGTGTAAAAATTTGAATTGATAAAAAATCTTGTGACTGAATGTAAAGGTTTTTATCACGAGTTTATTTGTTGAAATTAAATAGTAAATGATTGACAATTTAATTGATGATATAAACTCAGACTCGAAATATAAATTGTCGTACAATTCTGATTATATTTTGTCTTACTCGGTCCAACAAGGCAACGATTCGACTTCATGCTTTCTCAATTTGGTTAACTTATAATAATAATAATAACTTATTATAACTTATCTATTATAACTTAATTTATCAACTTAGACGAAAAGTTCGTTGAGACATTAATAGCCATTGGGAATTTTTTATAAAAAAAAACAGCACATAAACTTTTTTTATATCAATTTGAATAAAGAGAAAACGAGCTAATTTTCAAAAATTTTTATTGATTAAAATTGTGATTAATTCTGATAGAAAATTTTTTTACATGAAATTAGAGCACACACACAAGCACCTCCAATCAAATCATTTTAAAAAAAAGGCACACACATTTAATCAATCATAGTTTCAAACATACAGATTCACATTCAAACATGCATTTAACATTTTTTGTTACACGCATACATTCACATTTCATTTGTACAACACACACAGAATTTCAATTCTATTTTACAAAACTTATCGATATTCATTTTCCAATGCTTCATGTAAAACAAAAAGGAATGACGCGATCAAATTCCAATGAACAAATTTTCCAATTCTTTTTAATTTTGAAAACAAAGAAACTATATTTAATTTATGTTATTTAATAAATTAATTAAAAAAACATTCAAGGAATTACAAGCTTATTTATTTAATCATTTTACAATACGTTAATTTAATTAAATTATTGTTATTTTTACTTACTAATTAATTTTAAACTTATTTAATCTATTTAATTTACTTTATTCATTAACCTAATTAATTAATTTATTTAACTTATTTATTTTTAATTATTTTTATTAATTATATATTTTATATAATTTATTTATGAATTTTGCTAAACAGGCAAAATTTTCAGTAAAACCGGATTAATTTCCGGTCCAATGTCTCTCTTCCAATTTGTTGAGAATATTTAATTAGTTATTACGCAAAATGTTTGCATAATCATCAATTTGCTATATATAAGACAACAAAATTGTTGTTAATTTAGCCTGAAGATGGTGGAAAATCCACCGAAATATATTGCGACAATAAAATTTGATTTTAATGGCTTTCTTGATTTAATGCATATAAGCCCATTTATTTTGAGTAAGTCAATATTTAATTAATATTTATTATGTTTTATATTTGAGTTTTATCCAGTGTTAGACCAGTAAAAGATCTCTGTTCTCGAAATGAAGCCGGTCAATGATCTTCACAGGGATACATCAGTGGCATCCTTGAGAAAGGCATCAGTGAAGTTGAGTATGTAAAACGAATATATAAATGAATAATAACGTAAAAGTATATTTTCTTCATAATTTTATACAGATTTATTTTTAAAAAACCAAAACATTTTAACCACGATATTCGAAACTCATCCAACTAGAAAATATTTCTTTTGAATTCAATATCGACAGCCATTAAAATAGTCAATAATAGAAAACATCAAATTCTCACCATACAGATCCAAAGGCAATGCAAAAATGCTAATCAAAAAAATTTTATGAAATATTTCTTCTTACAATCAAAACAAAATTTATATCTGCCATCTGCACCCCCCGCCTTTTTCATATTATGAAGATTAATATAATGAATCAAGTATCATATAATTTGTCAATGAAAATAATAACGTTATTTTATTTATATTTTAATAAAATTTTGTAGTTAGGAATTTTACTGGGGATATGGCGCGTTGTCTTTCAAACTACGAAAAATGTATCTAATTAATATAAAATTTTATTTATGGCATCCACAAAAGTAAATGAAAGATGTATATGCAATCTTTAGAAAATGTCATCAAATATTTTGGTCTGTTAAATTATTATAATTTTGAAGTAGATTATTCACTGAATATTTATGTTTAATTGATTCAATAATATAATATAATATGATATTTTTACAGGCAAATAAACACACAAATTTTTTTTATTTTTAAAGAAACGAATAAATTTTAAGAATTTCTCAAATATAATTAACGAAGTTTTCTTCTTCTGAACACGGACTCAATATATACGATTCTCTGGAAGTATTTTTTTGGTATTAAAGGAACAATCTATCAATTATTTGTCTTTAAATGGAACTATAAAGAAATGACTCTAATGACAGAAATTATCAAATTAATCATTGACAATAAATAAAAATAAATATCTTGATAATTTCTGTAATTTAATACGGAAAAAATATAAGGTATCAGAATGACAGAGATAAATCAAGGCATCATAAGCAGTGGTATTTTTTTCATTTTGCCAAATCATTAATTAATTTCGTTTAAATTATTATCCTCAATTTTATCCTAATTTTAATTTTATCAATTTAATTTATTATTTTCTATAACATTTTTAGAAATTTTTATTTGATCAAACTTTTTATTATTAAAATTTATTTATAAAATATATTCTAAATACAAATAAAATTATTAAATTTAATTTACTCTAATTTCTTTCAAATTATTTTTTAAAACTATTTAATCTAATTTTAATTTATTTAAAAATAATTTCGTAGCCTTTTATTATATATTTAGATTATAGATTTTATTTCGTCTACTATTTATTTTAAAATTCTTATTTTAAAATTTTAACTGTTTATTTCTCTATTTAAATATATCGACTTTATTTAATGTGAACTGTTTTAGTTTTTCTTTAATAATTATTTCATTTTTTTTAAATTTTAAATAAAAAAATTATAAATTAATCGGCGAATCGAAAATTTTAACTAACCCCTAAAATGAATAAGTTCTGTACAAGAATTTTAACCTTTTCCCGAATGTCACGGTTTTAAACATATATACGTATACTTCCACGAAATGGATAAGCAGTGTAGACTGATTTATAATCTTGATTCTGACTTAAAATTTGTAATCATCGTCGCTTCCATAACTATACATTGTTATTAAAAATTAATAAACCCCCAATGGAATTCGAAATCCCATTTTTACATTTTTGGGGAAAACTTCTTTTTGTCATTTCCTTGTAACTGGGGGTCAAAATAACAAATAATTAATTTTATTAGTAAAAATTAACACTGATTATAATTAAATCGATTGCATAAATATTCACATAGTTTTCAAAATATTAAAAAATATACTGTATATCTTTTTTATTTTTTAATTGATATTAACTTAGAATTATTTCAATCGGTGGTCTTTATTTTTCTTAAGTATTTGATCTTAATTTTCTCATTATCAATCGATTGTTCAAAAGACGCTGCGTTTTGATAAAAGGATTACAACCTCAAGTAAATCCACACTATGTTTTAAACAAATAAAATATACGGGCTATACAATTATTAAAAAACATTTTACCAATAAATTATTGGATTAAAATGAATTTATTTAAAAAAATTAAGCACAGATTCATTAAAAGCAATCAATTCCATGCATGCAAACCAACGATTGGCAGCTTTCAATGGACATATGAGAAAACGATACGTTTACTCTATCGTTCCGTGTGTAATCTATCGCATTTAGAGTATTCTTACTTATTTTTTAGGAAAAATGAAATAAATTCATTTTAATCTAATGACTTATTGGTAAAATGTTTTTTTAATTATTGTATTGTTCTGTATAATGTGTGGTGTGGAATGACCTGATGATTGGATTTTGATCTAAAAATGCATTGTCTTCTTTTCATACCTTTTACATAGATTTGTAGATAGATTTTACATTGCTATGTTAATAAGTATTTGCTTTACAAAATGATAAATTAATATTTTCTTCAATTAAAAAAATATAATGATTTTTTTTCAAAAATAACAACATTTTAATTTTTATTAGAAATAATTGAAAAAATTATTTCAAAACTAATGACTATCAAAATAAGAAATATAAATATAAATAATTCAATAATGTTTGTATAAGCATTTTTAGTTGTAAGATTTAATTTTTCCTTCAAAGAAATATTATTTCTGTCGATTCTTTCGATAATCGAGGTGGTCGAATGGGTCGACGATGTCGCTGGTAAACACGATTTATTACTTATCGTACAACTTCGATAATTTAAAATTCTTTCATTTATTTCTGATTCTTCAATTCTGAATTCGAACTCAGCAACAAATTTATCTCCACAAATATCTTTTGTACATTTGAATCCATAGGAACAATCTCGTTGAATTATTCTCCACTTTTGTATTTTCAATATAAAAGAATAATTCAAATGATGATTTACTATTTCATTTCCACATTGAATATAAAGAATAAACATTCGTGAATGATTAATATCGACAAAAGAATCTCTGTCAATCTTCAAAGGGTCCACGATGGTGAGGAAGGCTATATTTGATAGATGATGAATATCGATTCGTCGAATGTGATTTATTCTTATATGATTAATTCTCAAATGATTTATATTCGGAAATTCCATTTTTATTCTATCCATAACTCCGGGAGCGAATCCGTCTATATCGAGGGTACCCGATTCAGTATTCGACAATGTCAATGTTTTATATTCATATTCACAACTTATACTTATCATTTCTGACAAATTTGTGTCTCTGTTCATCCGAGAACAGTCAAAATATTTATTTGAATTATTATGAGAGACAAAACATCGAATATTCGAGCACGATTCACTCATCACAAGAGCGATATTTACTTGAATAATTAGAAAATAAATCATTATTATAAACTTAATTTTATAAAAAATGATCATTCGTTCATGATCTAATTCTGTTATAATATTGATAAGTTTATAAATAATTTGTTCCGTGAGAGCGTAGAAATGTCTATACGAATATGACACTGCTACATCGCTATAATTTAAGCATGTTTGAAGCTTTAGATATCCATCATCAATAACTACATCCTACCGGTTCACATTATTTCGCTCGAAGTACATCTTAAAATTATTAAAGCTTACGCCAATCTGTTGTTCCGTAACCTGAAAATAAAAATAATATTTGTCTAATCTTTCATATTTATTTTTGTAAAATAATAAAATTTTATTCTTCTTAATATTGCAAGATGTACATAGTTTAAATTTAGTTGTTATTGCTGATATGATATATCTTGAATATATGCAATAAAGTTATAAATTTTTTACTTTTTCTCACATAAATGATTTCCAGTATCATAAATTGATGAACTTTAGCTTAGAAACAATGAAAATGGCCTTATTTTATCCCAATTTTAAAAAATGGTGACCCCAAAACAAATGTTCTAATCACCATCTATCTGACACATCACATAAGGAGTGAGGTCAGACAATTAGTGGAAAATCAAATATTAACTTAAAATTAATTATTAACATTTAAATTTACATTGCACTGCTTTAAAAACTTAAAAAATGGCTAACTTTTTACTATCTGTATTTATTTAAGTAAAAGTTGGTTAATCAAATTATAAATCAGCGGTTATATATAATGCCACACGGGATACATGGTTCTACTATTCAGAAGAACGAGGATATCTGGACCAATAAATTGGTGAGATTTTAGCAGTCGAATGGAAGAAGAGGGATTGTGCCTTAACAAGAAGCTTCACTGGAAGACAAATGTCGCGTGTTACTCAAGGTCGAGACTAAAGGAAGAAAGAAGCGAATAGGGGAAATTTCCAAAGAAGTTAAACAATTAGGGAAGAATAGACTAAATATTCCACATGTTTTGGATCAAGTGTTACCAAAAAAATTGACAATATGCTTATGACTTATGATAAATGTGTCAAGAGGAGAACCAATGTTTTTTTGAATGAACTTTTGACATAACTAAAGTAAACGGCGGATGGTTATAAACTGAAGACAAACAACTGTCCCATCTACAAGTGGAAAGCAAAGGATAAATTGGGTACTCAACAGCTAAAGTTGCAAATAGGAAAACCATTCACCCATCAAAGAGGAGGAAAATGCCTAATGGATCAGATTCAACATCAACATTAATATGTTACAACCTTGAACCTTATATTCATAAAACATTGACCTTAAATTCTGATGGCAAGAGCACTGAATAAATATATAGTAGTAGTAATGAAAAATGCGAGGACTGAAGTAAAAGTGGATGCACCGCCTTTGGAAGATGGAAAGTGGAGCGGAAATTTATCTGTTTGACCGAACATTTTGCCTATTTAGTAAAATTCATAAATAAATTATATAAAATATATAATTAATAAAAAATAATTAAATTAAATAATTAAAATAATAAAAAGACATTACAAAGAAAAAATTAAATTAAATAAATTGATTTTTTGTACGTGCTGTTTGTTATTTGCAATTTGTCTGTGAATGCTTTTTGTTGTAAATACTGTAAAGTTATCTAGAAATAGTTGATTCATTCTTGAGTTTTGTTTGAATGGATCAATTGGTAAATTTGTGTATGTGACTGAGTTGTCACAATTTTGAAAAACAATTTAAAAATAAAAGTTTGAACTTCTTTTCTGGCTTATTTCTGAATAAAAATAAAAAGTCGGAATTTGAAATTTGATCGATTTTCAAACTATTATTACACAATGGTAAAAGAAAACAAGAAAAGAATTTATGGAATTGACCAAAAAAGGCAAAGACAAATTAAATTAAAATCAGAAATAATAAACGTCAAAGAAAAACTCGATATTTGGTTGAAACATAAAAAACTCAATTTTAAAATTCAATTAATGGGAAAATTGGAATGGAGATACGGCTTCCGCTCCAAAAAATGGTGGCCAAGATGAAGCTTCTGTCCGCAAAATTCAAATATGTGTCGGGGCCGTGTTCCCATTCCAATGTACAGGTGCTGTGTCCCCAAAAAATCAAAATCAAAGGGACCGGATTCGCACAATGTCAAAGCGAAGATCCAAGATCGTTCAGAAATGTCAGAGTTTGGCGGAGAATGAGTCTGGAGCTACAGAATAGAGAGGACGATGATGAACATTATCAGGTGTGTTGATTTTGCTTGGAGTGCTGTGTGTTGATGTTATAGTTTTATTTTTGGTGTGATGATAAAAATTGAAGTGTGTATGATTAATAATTATAATTTTCTAATAATAATTATAAAATTTCTAATAAAAGTAAAATTTTTATTAATAATAATTAAAAAATTTTTATCAAAATTTTATAAAAATTTGGCAAATATATCAGTAATCCGATTAAGTACATGAAGATTCAACCCCCAGGGAAAAGCGGCAATTATAAAAAAATTCAAATATTTGTTAAAATGTTAGCAGGTAAAACCATAATGTTGGAGGTTGAATCCAACGATAAAATAGAGAACATCAAATCGAAGATACAAGATAAGGAAGGCATTTCACCGGACCAGCAGAGATTAATATTCGCCGGGAAACAGTTGGAAGATGGTCGATTGAGCGATTACAACATCCAGAAGAAATCGACTCTCCATTTCGTCTTACGTTTGTGTGGAGGAAGTTCCGAAAAAGATAAGCAGTTGAACGAGAAGTTGAACAAAAGAATAAGATGGAGACTTCAGATTAATAGTGCAAGGAAAGACCAGTATTCTAGTCATAATAACGAAGAGTTCAAAATGCTGAACAAAAAATATAGAGAAATATACGAAGAGAATTCAAATGAATATAGAATAATGATCAAGTTGGCTAGAAAACTCCAAAGAAAAGAAGTAGACAAGTTGGGCAGTGAACTGAAACAGTTATTCTGGCCGATAAGGAAGTTGAAGATCACATGGAAAAAATAGAAGTAAATAAAATCGTTGAAAAAGGACAAGAGAGAGCTTCCAAAACGAAATTGAATCAAAAGAAAGAACTGATAATTTAGAGTCAAGATTAAAAGAAAATATTCTAATATCTGAACAAATTGAAATCATCAGTCAAATGAGGATAAAGATAGAATCAGACGAAAAGGAATCATCTGATCTTTGTTTAAATTTTATAAAATATTTAAAAGTTCTTAAACAGAGTACCAAAAGTGGTGAATATGAGGTTAATAAAGACAAGGAATTTTGGAACAAAACAAAATTATTTGAGAATTCAAAAATCGAAAAGTCGGCAATAGAGATAAATCAATTACAAGAAGTAATTTTAAATCAAATTAAAAAGCTTAAAGGCGAAAATGGAAATATTAAAATGGATAATAAAATACTATCCGAAGAGACAAAAAAGATCAAAGAAAACTTTCTCAAATATAAAAGTGAACATAACGAGATTGAAGACACAATAGACGAACTATAAAAATGAAGAAAAGTCAGAAAAAGAAGATCAGAAGATCATAAACAATATGAAAAAGTTTTAAAAGAAAAAGAAATATACATTAAAGAAATTTTAGAAAAATCAGTAGGAGTCAATCGTCAGTTAGAGACAACTAAATATAAATTATTAGTCACAGAAGAAAATTGGTCAAAGTATCAAACAAAGTTAGAATCCGTACAACATGACTTGTCAGCTATAACATTGGAATTAGAGAAAATAAAAGTAAAAATGGAGGATGAGAGTACTAAAATGAAATCTAATGAAAAGAAAATTGAATTTTATCATCAATTGATTAAGGAGAATGACAAAAAATATAATGAGTGTTTGAAAGAACTGGAGCTGTCGAACATAGAGAAAGAGAGATTGAAAGAAGAACTCGAAATTAAAATGAGAGAGTTAAGTGAACTAAAATATCAGTATGTGTCGGTAAAAAGTCTCAAGACACATTTGAAAAACAAAGATCAAGAAATCGAAGCTTTAACTAACACTGAGATATAGTGGTAAAATATACAATGATTAGTATTGTGAAAACAATGATATTAAAAATCAGCTAAAAACTGTGAAATAATATTGAACGAAAATGCAAAGAAAATATCGGAAATGAAATCAGAAACGAAAATGTTAGAAAAAGAAATCGATATTCTAACAAATGAATTAGAATCGTCAATTGAAGATTGTGTCAAAATATGTGATGAGTTGGAGGAAACCAAAGTAATTTTGGTAAATAAAGAAGAAACACTTAAACAATTTGGAAAAAGTTTGAAAGAAAATGAAATTAAAATGTTGAAACTGGAGAAAATAGCACTCAAAGTAAAAGAAATAGAATATGTGAAAATTAAAAATCAAAAAGTGGAACAAAAACGATTCGATATAATACTGGAACGACCTTCGACAGAAAAGAAACTTGGTTCAGAAATAATTAAACATAGTGCAATAAAAAGAAAAAAAATAGTTAAAAGTGAAAGAACAAAAATTGAATTAAGGATCTTTTCTGCAGAAGCAATAATAAGCGATATTTCAAAAGAGAAACAAGAATCGAGAGAAGAAGTTCAAAAAGAAAAAATGTGTGAAAAAAGATATGAGACTTTTGGGGACAAAAATAAAAGAGAAATCGAAAATTCTCAATATTTGTATGAGGGGTTAATTTTAAATTTTTATCTCGCCTGAATAGTTTATTATTTTTTAATTTAAAGGGTAAAATATTTTTATATTAATTTGCTTATTAAATATTTTAAAAAATTAAAAATTTTGGTGTTAAAAAAATGAATTCTGATATAGACGTTGCAACCACTTCTCACATGGCGACTAACGCTGCAATGGATATCTTCACGGGTCAACTGTTACCTGAAAAGTACAGGAAAGGCGATAATGTGCAGACATTTATTGAAGAATTTGAAACATTCTTTAATTTTGCAGGAATAGCGAAGGCCAAACAAGAGACAATAGTCGTTTGTTTGTTGGACAGAGATCTGAAAGATCGATACAAAGCGGTA
>MQRK01167125.1:19116-31941 GCA_001938485.1 Girardia tigrina | reverse complement strand
TACAATATAATTAATTTAATTAATTAATTATATCTTATAAAAGATAGACATGTAAATACAATTTCAGACAAGATATTAAATATGGAAAAAGTTTGATGAAAACAACGATATATTTGTTGATATTGACTTTAGAGTTGTAAAAGACTAAAGGTTCCTAATGATATATGAACTCAAGCAGCAGTGATAGGACAAAGGTCTTCTTGTAGCGTCAGATAAGATTTAATCATTCTTATCTCTTTTAATCTTTTGTTTTTAATAAATGTAAAAGATAATTATGTATCGAAATATCAAATATACGAATACATATACTTATAAAAATCATGTGTGACATGTATCCACGTCTATTTTTACAACTTGAACATATTTTGTAATTAAACATGAAAAAAATACATTTAAAACTTTTTAGACACACAAGGAAGTTTTAAATTTAAAATGGCAATCATATTCTTTGCAATTAAACACACATTTCTTACACTTATATTAAATATAATTAACCTGGTTAATATTTCCGATTTCTCGTAATGGAGAATAGCAACTGTCTACCTTGGTCTCCAAAGCCTGAAATTTAGATTTGGTTTCGTGTGGATCATCGGTCGAGGATAATAATTCATGAAGATTTTCTTGAACAATATTTAATTTTTCTGCGACATTTTTTGACAGCTTTGCAAAATTGTCTTTTCTTTCACTGATATTTATTTGTTCTAATAGAGCGTCGTGAAGTGTTTTGTCTCTTTCAGAAATACTCTTTTCTAATTTGATCCATGTCTTTTGAATATCCTTGACAAAGATATAACTTTAATGGAAAAGAAAATGGTTATTTTACTTGGATTAATAAATCTGTGTATGGATTTCGAGGAACTTTTAGAATACCTGTTACAGTAATGATTTTACAAATCTCATCATTTAACGATGTGACATAATTCAGCTCTTCCATAGCTTCAACAACTGTTGATTTAAAGCTTTCTTGAGCTTTAATAAGGTCCTGTTAAAATGTAAAACAACAATTATTGTTTGATTAATTTTAAAACAAAGTTTTTTTTAACTCAAATTTTTTTCTTGTAAAAAATGTAATTTAGAAATTCTAGATTTAAAATATTGTTCTTACAAGTTATTCTTATTTTTGAAACAAAATGCTGAAAATCATTTATCTTCATTTTCGAATTTTTCAAAACAACAAACAATCATATTCTTACAAACAAATTTTTGACATTTAATTCAAATTTTTTAATATTTTGTTTGACAAATTTATATTTATTAATGATTATTTAATATGTAAAATAAATGAAACATTTTAATTGTAATGATAAGAATTTTATGGTACGCCGACTTTAACGCGGAAACTTTACCGCGGGCGACTTTACAGCGGGAGACTTTATCGCGGGTGACTTTACAGCGGGCGACTTTACCGCGGAAAATTTACAACAAAATTGTCAAAAAGTAAACAATGTCATCTAAAATATATATAAAAAATTTTAATTATGTAATCATAAAACAATGAATCATTATAAGGTTTTAATTTGAAAACATAAATGGATAGAAAATTTCAAATGGATATGACATTTAATTATTCTTTTTAATAAAAAAAATAAACAAACAACATACGAAAAATTAGTAAATTCCTAATTTAAAAAATTCAAATAACCCAAAAAATGTGATGTGTAAATTGAAGAAAGATACAAAAACATTAAACTGTTTCTTTTATTTTTTTCTAAATTGATTGGTTCAGATGAAAAAAACAGCCTTTAACAGTAGCACTACAAAATACAGTGGAAACAGCGTTCATTGCTCCTTTTTCAAAATCCATCATAATAGTTTGTAGATTTAAATTTGGTTGTTGTCTTATGGTCATCAATGCATAAACAAGAGGCAATACTTTGTTTGATTTCAAAGCATGTATAGTATAAACTTGGTAAAATAATCGAAGGGCGATAGAGAATGTCCCATCCATAAACCAATTTTCACAAGAAGCCATCAGATTTATGTTTGCAGTTGTACTGAAGAGCATTATTCGGTTGGCATCATTAGATCCAGAATCGAGTATCAAAAGAGATTAATTTCTAGTTGTAAACTTCAAATTTTCAGGAACATTTATTTCTGAAAGATGATTTGGATTTGGCCAAGGAGCATTCTCTTGTTTTCTTTTTCGTTGAATTGTACGTTGACTAGAGTGATAACTTGGAAGAAATATTGCAACGTCAAGTGGAATCCCAGTCTTAGATTTCTGAATAGTTTGCCTCGGGGCCTCTACTGTCTCCGATGCACGAGTTGCAACCCCCTGAGCAATGTGCCTAGCGACAACTTTACCTGGCCCAGGAGCATGATTATGCTCAGAAGGGTGACCTAAAATAATAGGAATAAATAATTGACAAAAATATATTTTATTTTAACAATCTCCGATCATTAAAGCGGTGTATTATAGTTGTATTATTTTTACATTTTGAATTGGATCAAATACTTCTTTCAAATATTTGGTGTTTTTACACAAATTGGTAATCGTTATTTTCAATTAATTTTTATTTGGGACTCGAGCATCGGCCAAAAATCTGGAGTCTAATTTTCCAATTATCGAATCATTTATATTTTGGTTTTAAAATCCCAACAAATTCATCTATAATACGAATAAATATTTATTATTTATAATTAAAATTTTAATAAAAATTATTTTATGTGCCCTTGTACATGTGAATTTGGGTAATACTTCAAGATTTTGGTAATACTACTGAAATAATAAGCACCGTATCTCGATGAGTATGTGTTACATCCCTTTCACAACAATTCTGGAAATCAAAATAAATAAAAAAAATATTTATTGGAAATTTTACTTCACTCTTAGCTCCACAATACACTTAAATTTTAAGATTTTCAAAGAAATTTTAATAAAAAAATATTTTTTGTGATGATTTACATAAATTACAATATAATGAATATCGGGAATCAGGACTTTTTGGCACCGCCATTTTGATACTTGACCGTTTTTGGTAATATGGAAACAATAATAAACAATAAAAACATCATTTTAATATGAAAAATTACCAATTTAATAAGAAATATTTTAAAAATACAAACTTTTGCAATTCAGCTTGCCACCAAGGAAGAAGTTTAAATAACTAATTTTTTACATTTGGAATCTATTTTGCATAATAAATTACGATTTTTCTAAAGTTTAATTTATATATTTTTTCATATGAAATTGATAATTTTTAATATTAAATGTTAATATCAATTTCATAATTGAATTAAATTTTTTAAAATTGCTTATACTTAAAATACACAAATTTGGCATAACATATATATTACCACAAAAAGAACTATGGGTCTTCCTATATTGTTTCCATATTACCAAAAAAAGGTTAAACACGAAAAAGTCGTGTACCCTGAATATTAATAAGCTGATACATCATTGTTTTGTCTAAATATGAAGGTTGATCAGTCCAATTTTAGTGCTTTAGAATCTGAGTGGCTATATCTTACTTTTAAAAAGTAAATCGTTATAATTATTCAGATATTTACAAAATTTAAGTTAATTTTGTATTTTTTCAACATTTTTTTAAAAAATATAACTTTTTGTAGTAAATTAAGATATGTTTTCTCAAAAAAGGTCCATTGTAGTTTTCGATAAAGAATTACAGAGCCAAAAAAACTTAATTGACAGAAATTAACATGGTAAAACTACAAAAAGTAAAAGGTCACATCAAAGTTTAATAAATTAAAAGAGAAAAATATAAATTAAAATTAAATGCTAGTTTATTTCAAATTTATTTAATCATTTTACCTTTTATTTATTATTTTGTACAAATTTATGCTTTTTAATTTTGAATGTCTAACTGACAGAAGTTTCCCTTTTTGAAATAAGAAATACATTTATAAAATGACTTAAAATAATAAATTTATAACATCTTTTTTTTATCGTTGAGCAAAAGTGCCCGGTTGAAATATAAATAAATTCGCCACATGCATTGGCCCGAAGGCGTCCGCTGCACCGGCCCTGGTTTCCACAGGGGTTCTTTTTCTAGCGGCCTCGAATAAATACAAACATAAACATGAAATAAAATAAATGAACTTAAAAATGTGATAAGACGACATTAAGTTAGAAAATCAATTAATAAAGTAAATACTCAACTAACCTTAATTTCGTCCACTGAATGGAAAGTGAAGGTGTCATTAAGATCTTGAATCGCTAGTTGAGCCCAGTCATAAATCGGCTAAAACAAAACAATCGAAAATTATTCATAAAATAAACTATTTCTTGGCATTTTGTCATTTAATTGGAACAATAGCGATAATTAAAAATCATTAATTTATTACTTATTCCATCTGAGATAACACGTGTAACATGTATAAAACATTAATAGCACCTAACTTGGTGACAAATCAAACCATTTCTATCTTTTCCATTCAATGATACCGATTATTAACTAACCACAACTCATAGAAACTTTAATGAGACTAACATTTCTCAGTATAAAACTTTGGTGTGTGTTTGACGATATCGTTTTGACACAAGACTTTATGATTCGAAATTAATAATTATGAGGTGTTAAATTAAATTTGCATTTCGCCAAAATAGTTAATTTTTTTAATTTGAAAGTTAAAAAAATAAATAAATACAAAAGTTTAAAATCATAAAAATTAAATAATTATTTAAAAATAATAATATGTTTATGTTAATATGTTTATTGAATATTTTAAAATTAAAATGAATATAATAAAGAAAGTCATTATAAATTAAATACTTATTTAAAAATCAAAATAATTTTACAGCCATAACAATTGATATATTTTAATAAAAGTTATGAAATAATTTTAAATAAATTTTAAAATAAATAAAAAAGGAATTAAACTTTATAATATTTTCTGAAATAATTTATTAATTATTTTATAAATTTAAAGTATTAAAATTTATTAAATTATAAAAATTGAATCGGAAGAAAATTTTAATAGATTAATTTTTGGCATAATAATTGAATTAACAAGAAATTTGTTTAAATATGTGAATTGTTGTCATTAATAAAATTTTGGTGTTAAATTATGAGTATTGAATCTGATAATAATGAAAGTGACATAAACTCTACTTACAATAATAATGGGCAAAATATTTTTTAATTCTGGTGTATTAATTTTTAAGTAAAGATTTATTTTACACATTAATTTCGTTCTATTCCTTTTTAATATATTATATTTGATAATGAAAAATTAATTATTTATGTCGATAAAATTTTTTAATATATTTTAATTAAATTTATATACAACAAATCAATATTAGTACAGTATCTGGATTTTTGTTTTCATAAATCGACTTTAATTAAATCGGGATCATATTTATGAGCTCCTTGTAAAATGGTAGATACAAATGGAGAAACGAATCTTAAGAATAATAGAAAACGTACAATAATAACAGAACAATAATTGAATTTTTTAGAGGAATTGCAATACATTTATTTTAATAAATTATGGGTCAAATGGTCTTGTGTCAAAAAATTCTCGCATCAAAACGGTCACATCAAACAGTCTTGCTCTGATAAAACTAATCGTACTGTTGTTGACATAAACTTTAAAGCATCAATGGAAAGGTTTCTTCTTTCTATTTTGAGTTACTTTTATGATAAAGATAGATGAAATTAGTATCATGGTGTAATATTGCTAGTTCTAAAATCTTATTAGTTTTTATTTGTGACATTTGATACTTTCTTTTATCTTTGTTTAAAAGATGAATTTTTCAATCTTAGATATTAAGATGCAAAATATGTTTTTCAACTCAATGATATTGTTCTATTCCTAATTCTTTTTGCTATTCGCTGATTAATTTTCTTAATATTTGGATTAAATCAAATGAGACGTCTCCTTGTGCTAATATTCAAATTAGAAAATCATCATTTACCACTGAATGGTAATCCAAGTCATTCGAAAAGATTAATCAAATTTTAACAAACGCTCATTTGATGTAATGAACTGTACAAAGGGTTTTCTAACAAAAAATATACAAAATTTACTTTGTTAAACAAAAATACGCCACAAAACACTTGGTCTACTAAAGAATCAACTTATATTTTATAAAAAATATTAAATATCAAATATATTAAAACAAAAGTCATAAATTAACGTAAGTTGAAACAAATAAAATATTTTAATTTCAAAAGGGCACACGATAGTGGTTATATAATCAATTATGTAATTACTTTTTCACGCAAAAATTTTCAATAAAGTTGATAAGTCACTTAATTGGACATTAATTGCTGAATTAACCGCTTTAATTATTAATGCCTCACACGAGACTTTTTCCCAGTAATTTTTAAAATTGCTGCATAAAACTTTAAAATTAATTATTTCAACAGACGATTTACAATGTTTTAATGTTCAGCAATATTACTACTACCACTTAGATGTCCATGCTCACGAACCCGTTTTCAGAGAAGACATCTCTCCAATGTATGTGGCGTTGCACACATTACACTCAAATTTATACACAAAATGCTATAAAAATATTTCGCTAGATATATTTTGCTAGAAGACAAATAAATGTTAAAAAAAAACTTATTTTAAAACTACAAAATTCGATTTTTCCATTTCAAGATTCTTTTTCGCCTTATGTATATCTAACAATGTAACTAAGGCATCGTAAATTATTATAACACTGAAATATTATATACTTAAACTTAAACTTACCACTACTCTCTTTGCGAATTCCAATTGTAAATCATCAATCTCAGATAACGCGTTGAGGAAAATCTGAAAATATTTATATTAAATAATAAAACTGCATTTGATTAATACAATTTGCATGATAAAATAGAATATTTAGGCTTATATAACTTCTCAAAATCAATTTTTTTAATCAAGATATTTTTAAGAATTCTTTGTTATCTTTTTCTGAATTATAAACCGTAAAAATTGAAAATAAAAAAATAACTTTCACACTTAAATAAGCTGTGACCAATTGAAGTTAATGTGAGTTTTCCTATGAACGAATAAATTAACCCATTAATGCCGAGAATTATGTAATATGAATTTTTCATAATTTTTCATGACCTTTCTTGGTCAAGGTCAGCCGGCTACTGCGCATGCATGCCTGGTGACAGAGAAACAAAACATGTTCTGTATGTGTTCTGAACCTTCAGAGTACACACCTTATCAACGAAACATTGCTAAATGCAATGTCTTTACTTTTACAGCCATTTTTATTAGCTGGGCACGAATGTTCCCGTTCGGCGTTAATGGGTTAATGAGATCCAGGAGAGCATTAACTAAGAATCAACAAATACATTTTAATACCAATTACTCTACCTAGCTAATAAATTTTTCAATACTGCAAAAATAAAATTAACCTAACAAAATAAGTAACTATTTAAAACACCTCAGTAACATGATTAAAGTAAAAGATTTTGGCCGAAATATGCTTGGAAAAATCCTAGGCTGGAAAATGATAATGTAATTAAGTCACATTTATAATTAATAATTAAATCAGCACTACAAAACTCTTAAAAATGACAAAAAAGTTAATATATATATAATCGCTTAAAATAAATTAAAAAGTGAAAAAACAATCATAGAAATACCATCGCCAGATAATCAGGAAAGAATAACTTTTAGATCTACTTATATACTGTAGCAAAAATTATGTCATCCGAACACACTCAAAACTATTAGATCTTTACATATTAAAATTAATGTGCAAATGCTCTCTCGACAACCTTATTGAATGTGATAAAACGACATAACCACTCACTTAAACACATTGATTAGTAAAACTTTAATTTCAATGATCTCCGACACGTTTTCTTGATGACCTTACGATGACGATTATACAGTTGGAACTCAAATAATAATTAATTTTATAATAAAACTAGGAACGCAAAATGTATGTAACATTTAATAAAATTTAAATATTTAACAAAACAGAAATTTTGATAACAAGAACAAAATATCTGTTTAATAATCTGTTGCTTTATAAAATAAATCTGTACAATATATGATGTAGAAATATTGGAGAATTTAAAAGGAATGAACAAAAATTCTATATAAAATATTGTAACTAAACAATAATAGTTCTGATTTCTAACATTTATATTCTCCGTTCTACGACTGTGAAGATGGCCAAGATTCTCCCATGGATTTTGAATAACTTCAAGTTTTTTTTCAATGGTCGCCATGTCATGATAATTAAGTCGTCTAAATAAAAATTTAAGTATATTAAAAGAACTATTTATCAATTTTAATATTCAAATTAAAAATTTTATATAGAAAAACATTTATCGAAATTTTTATTAAAAAGAAAACGTATTAAATATATCAAAAGATGAAATTAAAATAGAATAAAACACTCGTCCATAATTTATTGCAATCAAAATAATTTATTAATAATAAACTTAATACAATCAATATTTCTTTAATAACGGAGGATGTAATTGTTTTTTAGGATTAGAACATGGAACACGCGATTTCATTTAAAAATGCGTTTTATTTTTGTTTATATAAAATGAAATAATTATACAAAATCCTCAAAAGGCAGTAAGTCAGCAAATATTTACTTTCGCAGGAAGTCTCATTGTCCCGGGACATAGAACCAGGACTTAAGACACCGACTGATGAACATCAAAAATAAACAAGAACATTTTAATTAAAATATTCTGGAAAATAAAACAGTTAAATCAGCTCTTGTCTCCTTTTGATTTTTTATATCTTAATCTCTGATTTGTCGAAAACAATAGAAAGTTATTTTTTAATTATAATTTTTACTTTTCATTTAAATATGACATATGTTAAGGAACTTTTTAAATTTTTTTAAGTATAATTTGGAACTTTGTAACCAAGATGAGATGGAAGTCAACAATCCCATCTATTTATATTTTTGTACACTGTTGAATTCGTTTTATTATCATCATTTTGGGTTCATTGATGACTATTTGATGCTTACTTTTATATATCATAGATAACTGATAAAACAATATTCCTTAAATTTAAATTCGATTTTTGAAAACATTAAGCTTAAAGTTTTGATGAATTATTCATAAACATGTATACAAGTATTCGAAAAATAAGTTTTTGAACGCTTTTTTTAGAAAAGTTTATTTTTGAACATGTTTTGAAGTTTCATACTCCAGTCATCAGTAATTATAATTTTATACTTGATAGTTTCAATAAAAAATGTAGATTATGGATATTTAATTACTCAAGATTTCATTAGATAATAAGGGCAACTTTTTTAAAAATTTAATTAAGATTTTAAAATTTGAAACGACTTTACTTTGTCCATTATGAATGTTAATTGATGGTTTGTAGTGTCTTTTCCAAAATGATTAACGAAACTAACTCTCATAATGTGAATCAAATCCCTTCTGTAAAACAGAAAACTCATCCTTTGAAATAGAAGAGACTAGTTTTACAATGAAACCAATGATCAAGAATTTGATTCGAACGACTCGATTGTGAATGCTCACTAATCCGGGTTTTTGAGATGAGGATTTGTCTCTCCAATGCATGAGTTTTAACACCCGTGACAATTAAATTTATAAACTAAATTAGCTTAAAATCCACAAATCGTTTCGAATTTCTTTGGATGAAGCTTTGAGCCTTTGTTGGCCTTGAAATAACTTTGACATTATTTATATTCTCATAAATACTCTTCTTAAATGTTTTAAATTCTTCAAAATATGTGATTTTGATTATTTATTTGTGTTTTTCTATGTTTTCTTTTAATACTTTCTTAACCGTTTCAAATCAACCTTTTTCTACAAACATCAGAAAGTGGAATAGTAAATTATTGAACGGAGGAACAATCTGTTGATCACATATGCAACTAAAGGTATTTAGTGTGACGGAAGCATGATCACAGTGTGATCTAAATAATAAAAGATGGAATGGTCTGAATAAATCCACTGCTAAATGTATTTGAAAAGTTCAGTCTTATCTTAAAATGTATTGGGATTAAAATGTCCCTGTAGGCCTGAAACGGTTAGTCCTTCTTTTAGTACATAATTTGTTTAATGTAACTTTAATGTTGGGATCTGTTCGTTTTTGTACATATTGCCCCCAAAAGTCCTCTAAGAATATTTAAACCATGATCTATAATTTCATAATTGGAAGACAAATCCCAAACTCTTTGAAATAAGCTTTTTATCATACCATCTGTATATTGTTTCTCACAACATCTCTGTGTTGTGTAGCGAACTGTATCTGTATATGTCAGATCAATATTTCACATTTATCCTAGTGACAAGAATTTCCAGAAAAAGAAGTTTTTCTATTTCTAATAATAGGACGAATACCATTCTAGACAATCAAAAGTAAATAACAGTCAAATGTGTAATGGAGATTTTTCGTCAACAACTAATACATTTTTGCGTGATATTATTCAATAATGTATGTTCCTTATTTTTATTATCAATAGTTAAGATACTTTAAGTTCGAAAATAAAGAAATATATATATATATATATGTCAGTGGTTATATATATATAGTGGTTATATTTCATCTCTATATTAAATTTGATTTTTTTTTCATCAAAATTGTCATGAAAAAAAGACTTTTAATGATCTTTTTCAAAGTTTGATTTTTACCTATCAATCTTTTGTATACAAACATTTTGGATAGTTCTAACACATTCATTAATTTCGAATAAAAAACGTGTCAGAGATAAAATTTTGAGTTTCCATATTAAATCAAATAAATATTACAAAAATTACGTCAAGAGACCATAAATATGTTATATTAGCAGAGAAAATTTCGTGTTTAATGTGGTATAAAATACATGGGCGAAATAATTTGATGATAAAAATTGAGTTCATTGAGACGTACGAACTCCTCTACCATCCTCATATTTTCCACTTATGATTTTAGGTTGGCAAATGAGTTCATACGTTTCAATGACCTCAATTTTTATCATCAAATTATTTTGCTCATGTATTTTTTAATTTTCAAAGAAAAAATGTAACCTGAGTTCATTAGCAATACTGTATAATTTTTCTCTTATAGTCTTCTGAGATTGGATGTTTGATGAAAATGTTTCTTGGGATCTCTTCATTGTCTTTAATTCTTGTAGATTTACTGATTCATAATCTTTTGAAATAAGCACATCAATTTTAGAACTAATCCACGATCTTTGGATTTGGAAATTAAATTCAAATTTGTTCAGAAGGTTTTGTATTAATTCGTAGCGACGGAATTGCTCGGATAAATATTCCTTAAAAATGTTTGGCTTTATTAAAAAATACAATTTAAAAATATTATTTTATTATTATTATTTTATAATTATTTAAGATTTATTAGTTAAGAAAAATACCACTACTGTTAGATATTTAGGTACTTACGCAATACCTAGCGAGAAAGTAAAATAAAATCAAAATATTTTGCTGTTACTTTTTATACATCAAATAAATACAAATAAGTAAGAATATTTAGCAATCAACAAAGATTAGTTTATCAAAATCTCTTAAGAATGAAATGAATTATTCCCTTATTGATGGGCGACGAAATGTTCCCGTAAATGGAATATTGTTATCAGATACAGACGACTTAGATCCATAATTTAGCTCTCATTCATCTATTAGTACTATTCGAATGTAAGAAATATCACGAATAATTTGAGAATGAAATATTAAAAAAGTTAATTATTAAATTTATAAATGTTTATTTACATCGTAACTCTTTCATTTCCGAAGTCGATTATATGGGATATACCTTTTGAATGTATTTTTTCTCTTTATTTTGTTATTTTCTGTTTTATAGTTTGTGATTTGGCGAGTAAAGACTATTTAGCCGAATGATGTCCTTGAGTGGTTCAATTATCCGAACGTTATTATTTTTCTTTATGAAAGTAATTTTTCATTGTTATTTTTTCAAATATTGTTACTTCAGGTATTACATGTTGGGGTTCTCAGTACCATGGTAAAATTCGTATACCATAATCAACAATGAGTTCTATACTCTATCATTGTATAGAAACTCATGTTTTTTAATTAACTATTTTGATAATCAAGTATTTATAAAATATAAAATACACAATGGCATTTCCTGTGTAACTGTATTCTACAAGTACTTCTTATACAGATCATTTGAACGCATGAAAGAACATAAAAAGTCAAACTAGTTACTTATTTTAAACACCTAGCTTTGGAGCTCAAACAAGCTGAGAATTTATAAATAGAGAAAATTGAAAAAATCGAGTCAAATAATTAACGTCAACAGTTTTTAAAGATTGCCGAAAATTAACCGCTACATTAAATAATTGTTTTATGAGACATTATAATTAAAAAGATCGTTATTTTTGTGAAAAGGAAAACTAAAAACATTGCGGATTTTATTAAGAATTTGTCGGAGAATCGCTTCCACAACTTTGTAATTTAGAACTGAATAAACATATTCGTATCAAAAATATTTTACTTTCTATATAAAACCAAACTAGCAACACGTAATCTCACAAAGCTTATCTGTATAAAACTTTTAAAGAAAATTGTAAATTAAAGAAAACAAATCAGAACTGATTTTTAACAGGAAAAAAACAGCACATAAGCTTTTAAGGAAAATTTTAGACGCATTTCCTAATACAATATAAACGTATAAGCAATGCCTAAAGAAACTAAAACTTTAAAAGAACAAAAAAACCAGTTTAAAGAAATCCCAAAAAAATACAATTCAATATCGCGAGACCAATTTTACAAAGGATTATTAAAAATTATTAAGAGAAATTGAAAGTAAAATACTTTTGCAGGCTTAGCTATTAGGTTGTTCGATATGAAACGGGTCAAACTTCACACCTTACATTTCAATCGCGTATAACTTAACTTTGAACTATCGTATGAAAATAAATAAGGTATTTCTTGACAGATATAT
>MQRK01167125.1:289-11635 GCA_001938485.1 Girardia tigrina | reverse complement strand
GGAAGCGTAGCCATATAATTCATTCCTTAATAAATGCTTTCCAATTTTTAAGCCTTAGGAAAAACAAGTGCCGGTATGAGCCGGTATTCCCCTTAAAAATCATACTGCCTTAAAATCAAATACGTACCGGTATGTCATACCGCCTCGAAAACAAGTGGCGGTATGGCATACCGGGACATCCCGGCTCACTTCGAGCCCTGCTTCTAACTCCCCTAAAAGAAATGCAGAAGAAACCAAATTGTCCAGAAGTAAATTTCAAACATAAGAAAGAAGAAAAGAGGTTTGAAAAAAGGCTTAAGGTTTTAAAAAATAAATATTTTGATGCAGAAAATCTATTATACATTTGGCATGAATTGCCAAAAATTTAATGAAGTGATTTGAAAATAAACAAACGATAAAAAATCAAAAATAAATAATTATTTATCGTTCATTACAAAACCTAAATCAACAATTTAAGACAAGAATATTGTCCTATTGCAATTTTTTGAAAAACTGATGTTTCGTTTTGTCTTGATTTTTGTAGAATACATAGGACAAATATTATTTAGGAACATTACCTTTATTTAAATATATTTATTTATTTATCCCTAATCCACGTTAAAAGAATCTTGTCTTGAAGGTTATTAAATAATTTCGATTGTGGTTTTACGAGACAAAGTTAAATTGACTTATGATTGTGACTAATTTCCTGCTGGAGAGAATATTCATTTTTGAGTTTAGTTACAGAATAAAAGCATTGTCAAGTCGATGATGCAGTGAATTATGCTCGATAAACTAAGTTTAATCATTAATATTTGTTCTTTTTCTGACAAAGGCTATCGAATTATATGAAAACACCAATTGCAAAAGATATCTTCAACATAATTTTGAAACTAAATCATAAATTCTTACTTCTAACAACCAGCAGCCTACCTCAGAAAAGATTTATTATAAATAAAAATTTGAAATTATATAAGTACTCAATAATTAATTATTAATTAATATATTTAATTATAGATCACTGTAATTCCATTATTTGAGTTGTGGGTGTCATTCAGTTCCCCGACGATGTCAGGAATGTATTGGTGCCAAAGGAGGACATTTCCTGTCCTATTGATTTTTTTTGCATTCATCCGATACTCTATTGACCTTACCCTCATAATTATTTTTGCAATTTAAAGTAAATATTTTATAACAATTTTTATTTTTTTCCAACATAAAAGAGTATCGAGATTTTGAAACACTGAATAAAATCGAATTCTGTGATGTAAAAAAACTTTTAACAAATTAAAATATGGAAATGGATAATGGTCCCTCACTCTACAATCAGAAATTTGAGAAGAAAAGAAAATTAAAGTAATTATTTGAAAGCAAGAACAGGAAGTGGTCACTTATAACAAAACAAATATCGGAAGATTTTTTACAAAAAAATCTATTTGCAGTTTCCCTTTATAAATGTCTCATTTTAAAAGCTAAATTTTAAATTTATAACACGAATCCGATTTTTCTACTCTTTATCAATTAACTTTTAATAATTCATATCAGACATTTGAAAAAAACTTATAGACCTTTTAATTGATCAACTCTTCTAACTGATCTATTCCACCATCTTTTTAATACTTATTGTTTTTTCTTGTCAAGTCGAAATATATTCATCGCTTAGTTTTATGAATTCATCTTTTATGGAAGATTTAAAAAATTTAATTTATTTATCCTCTTTAACTCATTTGAATATATATGAAAATATATTTATACAGCATGAGTTTTTAGGGCTGTCCATAAACGGCGTCACGCATGAGGGGGGAGGTAGCGGGGTTAGAAATCTGCTAAAATCGCGTGACGTCATTTATGGATAGCTTCTTTTTAAAAAATTTTTGACAATCTAATCTGGCATTGTTTATGATATTTTTTGTGATGTTGCGTGACAACAATAATGTTATATAAGATTGAAAAATTGTTTGTAAAATAAATTTTTGAGTGAGATTGAATTGGATTGCAATCTTTTGAATCGATTGAATAATCCTAGTAAAGGTAATAATTTAATATTGTTTTTCGGTGGAGTCGGCTCTGTTTCTATCATATCAGAACCTGTTCGAAAATCAGAAAGTTCTTTTTATCAATCCAAATCGGATTATAATACAAATCAATAAATCGAATAGTTTTTTTCAAATTAAATATCGAATTTCAATCGGATAAATTAATTTTGACAATTTATCGACAAAGAAAACATTCAATCGATACAGAATTTAATAAATAGAATGAAAGTCTTTTAAAAAAAGCCAGTTTAGAATTTTTATTTTCGGAAATTTTGAACGTTGTTGTACGTGACTTGAATATTTTTTATGAATGAAATTTTGTGGTCGGAATTTATTTGAAATTGTTCTTATTTTGGGAATCAATATTTTGTAGCTAGAATTTCAATGGAAATTTTTTATTGTAAAGAAATTTTGTGTGAATGTGACTTGCAGAATTTTGAGTCTATTAAAATTTTTGTGAAAAAAGCTTTTTCAGAAAATTTCAATTTGAAAGGAATTTTGAACGAAATACATAAGTAAATTGTCGACGGATAATTAAATAAAAACTAATTATAAGAAATGTGAATGAAAAGTTGTTAATCGATCGTTGATTTAATTTCCGAAAGTTATAAGTGGGTCAATTAGGAGTTGAATTTTAGCAATTCTAATTTGAAACATCTCTGTCGAATGACAACAAAAACTCGTTCGGTAGTCGTTATGTGGTTTTTTAAGTTTTTTTTGAATTTCAACGTCAACCATGATGGAATAAGATTTTCTATAATTCACCCATAACCTTGGGAACCTCCACCAGCACGGCGGCGGCGAATTGCGAAATCATCGTTGTCACTGTCTGTGGTGTTCAAAAAACACCAAACCAAAACACAAAAACAATTTAAATTAAATTTCAACAAATTAATAGAATAAACAAAAATAATAATGTTTTGTTTAACTAAGCAAATTGGCAAAAAATACAAAAATACGAATGCACCATATCACCAACTAGAAATGCAATCAGTGTAGTCAACGAACTCTCAATCAGCAACCCAAATATGCCCAGACGAGACGCGAGGATCTCTCCCAATTATTGTGCCGATAGACGTCTCTATCCTACCGATTCGGGTCATGCTTTCGTTTTATGCATCAATACATTTTATGTTCCATTTATGTCTTTTTTCTTCTCGTTCCAACGATGGAAGTTGGTGGTGCAAATTTCACTCGCCAAACTGTCGAAATATTTTGTGTTTGATAGCACATGCTTTCAACCAGACAGTTTTCATGTGCAATTTATTACCGATTATTTCGAGTTTCTCAATTTTTCTTGAGTATGCAATGGTATGTTTACATCATTGCCGAAACCCTGATTCTGCAAAGACTGCTTAAACAAAAAGACATGGAATATTGATTGATGATGCCTGGATTATCCGCGCTGTACAATGCCACCAAACTGGAGGTACAGCAGCTGTCTCCCGTGAGCAATCGATCCCGCAATGACATAATCAAATTTGGCAGAATAGAGACCTCAAACAGGTTCTTTTCATGATGGCAGTTTTCAATGTTCATTTTTTAACCCTGATCTAAAAAGAAAATTGTGTGTGGACTTTTAGAATCAATGTGATTAATTAGTGAGAGGGTCAGTCGGCTCAATGATAACAGTCTCCGAGGGTGTTGGCTCATCCCTATGGGTTCGGGAGCTCCAGAACCCCCTTGCAGATCTCGGCTGTAATACCGGAAGTAAAGACACTAAAAAAACTATTCACGGCTTGGATGAGAACCCTATTCATTTCTAAGGGTGAGTTTTTCGTTACGGATACTTTATGTTTTAGCGTTGTAGATAATAATAAAATTTTGTAATTTATATTATAATATTAATATCATTGGAATGAAATATCATTATTAAATATAGTTTATTCTTTTATCCATTGATAGTTTTGAATCTATTATATCTAATCCCTCTATTGATTAAATATCTTCAAGATGAACATAGAAGAAATATTTATCTACATTTTTTACAATATTATTAAATAAACAAAATATAATTGTCCATTCACTTTTAACAAGTTTTATTAGGATCAGCAAGATCATTTTTAATTCCGTTTACTAAAGTATTGACCTCAAAATCTAAATTAATCATTCTAAAAGTTCGTAGTTTGTACATGAATTGATTAATTAATTAATTATAACAAAATAATAAAATAAAATAGTGTTGATTTAAAAAATGTAAGTAAAATAATAACTTGAAATTCAACAATCTTGTTTGCAATCCATGCCGTCAGCATTACTGACACGGAATAGCGATTAACATCCCGTTTCTCCTCCTCCATTTGTTTGGATACTATCTCACGAATATTGCCCAGAGCTGACCTGATCTAAAGAAATCAACAAATAAACATTTTCCAATAATTAAAATAATTATCTAATTCATTAAATAAAGGCTTAAGTACTATGATTTTTGGCTAAACAAGTTTTACAAAGACTAATCTAACGCCAAGAAACCCTTTGTTCATAGGTTATTAATAATTCTTGTAATTCGAAAGAAGAAAGACAAATTATAATTTGACGATGAGAGTAAATTGAATTTTGAAATATTTTAAAAAGGTAGTTTTGTGAATCATTGTTGATCATGTAGTATAATCCATTGATGGACAAAGTATAGCCACCTCAATTTTAAATATTTTTAATTAATTTCAAATTCAAAATAATCATCAATAATATCTTATTTTGTTACTATTTAAAAGAAATTTTAAAGTAAATTATAATGAAATTAAGTCATGTTATCATTTAAATTTAGAGTAAAATTATGTTACCAATTAAGAGGAATTTTAGATTACAATTAAAAATCACTGAAGATAATGTGAAAGTACATCGAAACATGTCTGAAATACTAAAAAGTGATTAATCAAATTATTTGAAAAATAATTTGGTTAAAGCTTTTTTTTAAGAAATTGAATATTGAACATATTTTGGAATTTCATATTCAATTATTAGCAAGTATAATTTAATATTTGTAAGTTTTAAGGGAAGGATTTTTCTATTTAAATTATTAAAATGTTATTGGATAATAATGGCAAAATGTTTTTTTTGATTTAATTAAAGATTTTAAGATTTGAAACAGCTTTACTTTGTCCATTTTGAATGTTTATTATAGGTTGAATTGTCTTAAAAATTGTCATTCACAGAACTGCCATCATAATGTGAATTAAAGTCATTCTGTGAAACAGAAAATTCATCCTTTAAATAGAAGAAAATTATATTTTTACAATGTAAACAATGATCAAAAATCTTATTGTGAAGTGAGAATTGTTAATTCTCACTTTTATATATGTATGTAAAATGAGGAAAAGAGAGAACAATAACAATATTGAGAACACTACTGAAGATTTCAGTTGGGTCCGATTGTCGACCAATATCGGTAAATTGTATAAAGAATTAGAGTCTCTACTTGTCAGATGTTTCTGAATGTCGATGGGTAGTGATTTCAACATGTTCAATAATCAATTTCTTAAAAAAGCTTTAACAAAATTATTTTTCAAAAATATCAAATTTTCGTTCCCAAGACTCAATAATATATATATATATATATATATATATATATATATATATATAATATTTTAAGTTCTTATGTTTAGGTAATTCTTAATTTCTTCAAAAATATATATTCTACAACTTCTGTAATTGTAGTAAATTTATTTAAGCCTGTACTTAAATTCCTAGATATTTTCTCTTTTAATACTAATATTTATATTTTAAGCATTGCGCTTAAAAATAATTTAAAGAAAATTTAATCAGTTGCTTTTTGACAGTTCGGAGATTTTTTCCTGACTTTATTTACTCAAAACACACATGCTTGTAAATAACAAACTAATTTATTCTGAAAATTTAATTTTTTTAGAAAAAAACTATATATTAATATTTTAATTATTTATATTCAACAAGTCAATTAAAAAAATTAAATTACTACTAGTCACAAGGCTTAATTTTTAAATAATTTATTTGCAGTGGTAACTCAATATACGTTCATGGTCCGTTTCAAACCCTAAGATTAATGGGTACAAAAAACTAAGTTTAAAGTAACAGGGATTTTCTTTTAATGAGAATTGTTTTCTTAACAATTTTCCATTTAATTTTGAAAAAATCTTTTTAAATAACTCTATGTATATGGAATAAATAAAGGACGTATTTTGAGGTACTACTGTAATTTTAAACTTAATTTCAACATTAGAAATTTAAAAAGTATTCCTAATAATAAACAATTTCATCCAAATAAACATGTTTAAAAATTCAATATTTCGACTTCGTTTACATGTGTCAATTTATGTAAAGTCTAATGACTGCGTATAAAAGTTATAAACGTTATGATTCAACATCTTTTATTGCAGAAGTTGCACAAATCGTATCTGTTTTCATTAAGGAAATAGTATTAGCTCAACATTCGTCAGGAACGGATCTAGACTATAATTATTTGGAAGGAGCGATTCCGATTTAAACAAAAAAAATAGAAAATGAGAAAAAAAGCATAATTATACTATGATATACTTATATGATATATGATATATGATATAGTTATTACGTTTACTAAACTCCCTCTTCAAATAAAAACATATTCTACTTATAATAATGGTATTGTTTTATATTTTTAATTTTATTTTAAAATATTTTATAAAAACAAATATATAATCTTTATTTGTAATTTATAACAGATTATGAGAAACGGAACAAATAATTCAGAAATGGATATATGCTTCTTGGTGTGGGTATTGTTTAAGTTGATACAGAACTATTACTTTAATTATAACAAATTATTTATTAAATTTTTTATAAACATAACTTAGACTAAAATTTACTTGTGAAATGTGAGTTAAATATGTTTCATCAAAAACTAGGTAATAATATTTTGCTTGATTCATTCTTTTAAATATGATATAATTAAATTCATCATCGCATCATTCAATTAATTGATGTTGTCTTGTTTTACTAAGGTATTGGTTTGCTATTTTTAGGTTCCCAGATAATTCAGAAATTGACAACTGGGTAATAAGACATTTGGGTAATGGGACAATTGAGTAAGGGGACTGTAGTGTTCACTAATCTTATCAGCAGTAGCAACCAATTAAGAGTTTTTCTAGGTTATGTTTAGTTTAATTTTTGATTTTATAATTGTTTAAAATGTCTTAGTTGGATTTGCGATCCATGAAATTTTTGAGCTGGAAAAATCCAGATTTACATTAAAAAAATAATAAAAAGAAAAGACATTTGTTTATCCGGGCTACGACATTAATTGGAAATGTTTTTGATTTGAAATAAAATTTCGATATTTAGCGTTGTTTTAATATTCACTGACAACAGTAATTTAATTCACATGAAAACTGCACAAATTAATAAATTTACAAATCTTCACGAATTTCTCACCGAAATTCCGAAATATAATTATAACGATGATCAATTTAATTTATTAACATTTCTGTCTCAAATGAATTTGAATTTCACTAACAACGCAAATCGATCGATTCGTGTCCGATTTCTCGCGCCAAATCTTACAATTCCCCGGTCGAGAAATCGTCATTCCGAGATTATGTGAAATCGTTCTTAATCTTTTATCGCCTCTTTCGATCGGTTCCTATAACAATAGCGCCAATAATAAGATCGATAATTACGATCAGTTCATCCTTCTCATCTGGCACTTGTACTGGAACGACCCCGGCTTGAAGACACCGCTGCAAGACGCCATAGAACACAGGATTCCCCATTTCTTTGGTCCGTGCGTTGAATCTGCGGCCGTTTGCGTCGATAATCTTCTGAGGCCTGGAGACAGCCTCGTTGCGTTCATGCTGAGAATGAGTTCTCTCGGCAGTGCTCCCTTGGATACGCACTTCTGTTAGTACAAGATCAGTGACCCTGGTTACATAAGAGACAAAATCATTAAACCATTTCAGGGTTATTCTACTTCATATCGATATTATTCATTTTTATGTCGATATTTATTCATATTAATATCGAAATTTTTTATCCTTAAAACTCAAAGGAAAACAAAGGAAAATAGTAACACAATAAATATATTATATATTGTGATATAAGAAATAGTCGAAACTCTGCAGATACATGGGCAAACCATCAGGAAAATAATTACTGAAAACTAGAAGGATGTTGTATTTATAGAAGTCAATGTAAAAAAAAGTACATGTCGAGCCAGAAAATTGGTTAATAATCAAATCGAACAAACAATCTTTATTACAGTGGCTCAAAATAATGCAATAACTCAAAATGAAATGATATTAAGGGTGCAAGAAACATGCAATATATATACTGTTTCTCAAGCAACAGTTTCTAAAAAACTGAATAAAATATAGACTAAAAAGGAAACGATTGTCACTTATACCAACCCAAAGATATACCGATGCTCATATTACTGCAAGAGTGATATGCCACAGAAATATCAAGAATCCTTGATAATAATTTGATATTTCTATAACACAGTGCAACTATGGATATTCTCCTGTTAATCAAAAAGCCTACATGAATGGTAAAGCGACTTGGGACGTAAACCACAGTCTAATTTTTCCAATCGGTGTTGAAGGATTAATATGTTACGACTGTCAACAAATACTGTTCAATGCTGAATAATTTAAATCATTTTTACAGGAAAAACTAGTTCCATATTTTGTTTATAATCCAAACAAAATTTTAGTCATGGATAATGCTCGTTTTCACAAAAGTAACGATTTAAGGAATTTTTTGCAGAATAAAGCATTGCTATAAAATTTAGGGTTACATACAGTCCAGAAATGAATCCGAACGAAGAATATATTCTATGCGAAAATCAAGATTTCATACCATCAGATCTAACTCCTCTGCCACAACCATTGAAAGCCGATTGATGAAGTTTTACAAAACAATGATTTTTCTTGAAAATTCATGGGTTTGTATCGATATATGAGACACTGGATTGAAATTGATCGTCAAAACAAGCAATTTTATAAAAAAATTATTTTTTTTATCAAAAAAGATTTTGACTTAAAAAAAACCATGAGTTGACCAATAATTTTATTTTTTTTTATTTTAATGTCGATATAAATGTGAAAAATAAAATGTAAAGTTACATTATAAAAATTTTAAAAAATATATTGTACTTACAATTATCTGTATCGTGTGAGCAACAATTGATATTGAATATGTTTTAATAATATTGAATATTACCCAATTGTACCATTACCCAAATGTTCCATTACATAATTACTCTATGAAACTTTTATTACATTTTTTTATAAAAAAATATCGTTATGTTTTTTAAAAGACAATTCAATTTTTGATTTATATGGAAAGTTAAGAATCCAGAAATTTGAGAGGGATTTTTCATGCCTTAACTTACATTGTTCTTGCTGTTGTTAATACAGTGAAAGCCGCTTAATAGGACCACTGGTTAATAGGACCAACCGCTTAATAGGACCAAATTCTGTGGGACCAAATCATTTCCTATGTTTCGAATATTAAAGCAGCCGCTTAATAGGACCAGTAAAAGTCGGTTAATGGGACCACTCATGAAACTGTTTGACCCTTCAAACAAAACGAAAGTCATGAAAAACGTGTTTTTAGCGTAGGTCATACACCCACCCCAATCAACGTACACATACACATGTAACAAAGAAGCAGGTCTTGACTGAATTTGTATTTACTGTATTTGTTCTTATCTCTTTAGCTGCAGAGAACACCTGCTACATTTGTAGCACACACACAGGACACAGCAAGAGGAAAAGTGTCCTGCAAGCAAACGTACAGTTAGTGGCGGTAGCCCCATACACTTACCATCCCAGGTATGCATGTGTGTGTTTCGCCTAACTGTCGTTCATTTTAAAATACAGTAAAGTAGTACAGAACTGTATCGCCCAATACTGTACATAGTTAAATCGTTTAACGTACTGTTTATACGAAGAATGTGTACTTCAGAGCTCTCAAACTGTTTAGACCATCGCAATCGGTTTGCAGGCAGTTTTAAACCGATGGCGACATTTAAAAACGCGCAAAAAAAAATCTATTTATTTTTCTAATTCAGCAATCAATTGTCTACTATTTTATAAATTACTGAAACATATATTTGTTTTACAAAAAGTGTACTTTGTCAAAAAATAACACCACTTCGCTTAATGGGACCAGTCGGTTAATAGGACCAGTTGGGCTTGGGACAAATGTGGTCCTATTAAGCGGTTTACACTGTATACAGTTTTGCGATAAAATACATGATATCAATGTTATATGATATGTATTTGATATGTTTACTAAATGAGCATGCTTAATAAAATAAACTTTTAATTTGACAAGAAAAACACTTCATTTTTGATTCATTTTTCTTGAGAATACTTATTTAAATTTTTTAGGTTAAAAATAAGCTTAAATAGTTTCACAAAATTTAAACTGTAAAGCTGTACAAAGTCATTTTCTAGTTATAACATACCCTCCCATGATGGATAAATCTATTTATTTTTCTAATTCAGCAATCAATTGTCTACTATTTTATAAATTACTGAAACATATATTTGTTTTACAAATAATTGTGATAATGAAAGTGAAATATTTAAATGATTCAAAAGTTCTCAGAAACATGTGTATCAAAACATAACTCAGTCGAAAATTAAACTTCATTATTCTAATTGAAAGTCATCAATATTTATTGTTTTGAACACTTCCCTCTTGATCTGGATACTTGATAAGGATGTTTGGATAACAATATGAGCCTATCTTGTTATGGAATAAGACAGCCGGAAAAAACATATTAAAATGTATAAAAGCAAATTACTTACATTTTAGAATAAATGTTATGCCTCTAGAATTTTATTTATATTACGGAGTTAACAGACTTGTTTCGTGCAATGTGTTAAATATTTATAGTTTCAAATGTAATAAACTTATTTTAATTTAGTTTTTTACTTAAAAAATGATTTTACAAAATCTTTCACGGCAAATGCATTTTTTTGATTAAATTATTAGATTATGTCGACTAAGAAGAACAATATATTAACGTGATTACGTTTTTTCATTATAAAAATTATTTTTAAACCTGAAAACAGTCTGAAATCAATAAAACTGCAAGCAAATAAATCATGAACTTTCTCAGATTAAAATATATAATTTGGGAACAAATCCGCTGATTAAAAGTCATTGTATTTTAGCTAAACAGTAAAAATAGACTTATTTATAATAATTTTATTTCAAATTGTAGTTAATACTCATATATATGTATATATATAAGGTGTGTCCACTAAAAAAGTACACAAGTTTTAAAACCATCATAACTTTTTAATGTAATATTATTTAATTTCGTAAATTTGGAATTTAAATATTTGTTTTAATAGGTTAGAAATAG